>CM060319.1:3360152-3375152 GCA_030674155.1 Stramonita haemastoma | reverse complement strand
TAGTAGTGATATATAGTAGATGATAGATAGATAGATAGATAGATAGATGATAGATAGATAGTAGATAGATAGAAGAAGATAGAAGAAGATAGACAGAGAGAGAGAGTAGATAGAGATAGATAGAGAGAGATAGAGATAGATGGAGAGAAGATAGATAGATAGATAGATAGATAGATAGATAGATAGATAGATAGATAGATAGATAGATAGATAGATAGAGATAGAGAAGAGAGAGAGAATAGAGAGAGAGAGAGAGAGAGAGAGATAGATAGATAGATAGATAGATAGATAGATAGATAGATAGATAGATAGATAGATAGATAGATAGAGAGAGATAGAGAGAGATAGAGAGAGAGAGATAGAAGAGAGATAGAGATAGATAGTAGATAGATAGATAGATAATAGTGTAGTAGTAGATAGTAGAAGTGGAGTTGAAGCGTGGGAGGAGCTCATCTCTATCCAGGTTTCAGGTGCATGCTGGGTATGGTCTGACATGTATCCATTCGATTGGTCCAGTCTGTACACAAGGGGGATAGGGTTTAATGTGTGTGGAAGTTGTTCTGCATACACCAGCCTGCAGGACTTTGATTTAACGTCTCATCTGAAGCCTTCTTAGCTAGTGCCTAGGTTTTCCCCCGCTGAAAAATAACATCACGTCAAACCAACTCTTCGGAAACACGCGAATCTAAGTCCCAAGTTCCCGTCAGAATATGAGTATTGACAAACTCAACACACTCAGCTATTCTGCAACCTCCCCTCCTCCCGCCCCCTTCCCCAGTAAGTTGTCAGTGTGACCATACTGACGTCCCAGTAGAGATTTCCGATTTAGGGACACCCCCCCCCCCCCTGAAAGTAGAATGCATTCTTTTGATTCATAATCCAGCTTCATTCCAGTTCTTTGGGTTGTTGGGAAAGTGACTGTCTCCCTGTTCTTCCTGCAGACCAAAGTGCTGAGCTTCCTGCTGTTGCCGCACAGAGCGGCATTGGAACCTCCAGAGTCCACAAAGACGTGGTAAAGGTCTTGCTGGTGTTGTAAGTACTTCTTGCACAGTATTGTAAGTTTGAAAATTTGCTGTTATATACCATCTTGCTCTGAAAGCTGCGTGTTTTTCTTTGAAAATCTCCTGAACTTGTGGCTTCAGTCCATTCAGGATTCGCAGCATGACTTTGCTTGGATGGATGATCAGGCTGATGGTACGGTAGTTTGGGCATAGTTATATTTCTTCGGGAGAGTGATAATCAAGGACTGTGTCCAAGGTGTTAGCCACTCCCCTATCTGACATATCTTATTGCAGATGACGAGTAACACCTGTCTGTCAGATCTTATTGCAGATGACGAGTAACACCTGTCTGTCAGATCTTATTGCAGATGAGTAACACTTGTCTGTCAGATCTTATTGCAGATGATGAGTAACACCTGTCTGCCAGATCTTATTGCAGATGAGTAACACTTGTCTGTCAGATCTTATTGCAGATGATGAGTAACACCTGTCTGCCAGATCTTATTGCAGATGATGAATAACACCTGTCTGCCAGATCTTATTGCAGATGAGTAACACCTGTCTGCCAGATCTTATTGCAGATGAGTAACACCTGTCTGCCAGATCTTATTGCAGATGTGAGTAACACCTGTATGTCAGATCTTATTGCAGATGATGAGTAACACCTGTCTGCAGATCTTATTGCAGATGATGAATAACACCTGTCTGTCAGATCTTATTGCAGATGAGTAACACCTGTCTGTCAAATCTTATTGCAGACGAGTAACACCTGTCTGTCAGATCTTATTGCAGACGAGTAGCACCTTTACCATGGTCTCCCCTCCTACCTGGACCAACTCAAGGAATGTTGTCCACTCCTGTTGACTTCCCTTTCTTCAGTGATTTTGCTGCACTTTGAACTTCTTCCTGTAGGATGGGTTAGCTCTCATTGTTGGTTGGTGGAGGGACCTCTAATGACTTGGGGTTACTGTGTGTATGTACAAGTCAGAAACATGTTTCACACGATATAATAACACAGGTCCTGTTGCTAATGTCAATGTTGCTACTGTTTGTGTGTCTGTCATTACTGTTAGAAGTGATACTACTTCTACTGCAGCAGTTACCATTGTCAACATTGTTGATTATGTTCACGTAGATTCACGGCCACTTACTTCCAAGGACTGGGCTTCATGGTTGATGCCATGAAAGGACTGTCCGGCAATTACACACTGGACCAGACCTGGTGGGAGGTTCTGGGTGGAAACGGCCAGTTGACACCAGTGGGTAGGTGACCTTGACTCCTGCCTTACCTAAAAGTAGGGTGTACTTGGTGTGTCTTCCTGCAGGTTTTCCGCGTCCTACAGCCACGTAGGTCACCCCGGGTTCTTCGTCACCTCCTTCAATGGCTTGTACAGCCAGTGGCAAGGGGATCAAACATGGTGGCAGGTTCTGGATGGCGACTTGAAGCTCACTCCTGTCAATACACAGATGTAATGTACAGGCTGATTGATTGATTGATTGGTTGGTTGGTTGGTTGATCTATGTTGTGTTATATTGTGTTGTGTTATGTTATGTTATGTTATGTTGTGTTATGTTATGTTATGTTATGTTATGTTATGTTATGTTATGTTATGTTATGTTATGTTATGTTATGTTATGTTAAGCCATGACAAGTTACTTAGCGTAAAAACATACACTCTCCTTTCAAGGAGGAGCAACTGTTCTGAGGTGGAAGTGTGGCTACCTAGACA
The DNA here is from genome assembly GCA_030674155.1 of Stramonita haemastoma. Lineage (NCBI taxonomy): Eukaryota > Metazoa > Mollusca > Gastropoda > Neogastropoda > Muricidae > Stramonita > Stramonita haemastoma. The sequence continues at coordinate 3,372,421 of CM060319.1, read as the reverse complement.
GTGAGGTGTTGAACAGTTCTGAGGTGGAAGTGTGGCTACCTAGACAGTGAGGTGTTGAACAGTTCTGAGGTGGAAGTGTGGCTACCTAGACAGTGAGGTGTTGAACAGTTCTGAGGTGGAAGTGTGGCTACCTAGACAGTGAGGTGTTGAACTGTTCTGAGGTGGAAGTGTGGCTACCTAGACAGTGAGGTGTTGAACAGTCCTACAGGCAAACCTCTGGTCCACAGTGTCCTTTTCAACCTGACAGTGATTCCCGGGTGTGGTGAGGGGTCAGAGTGCATAGTTCATGGTGACCTCACAGTGTAGGAATCACAGCTGAGGAATACACACACGCGCACGCACGCACGCACGCACGCACGCACGCATGCACACACATAGAAACCTCAAGCATCATCTTCTGTTACAGGAGTCAGCTTCTACGAACCTCAAGATGGAGAGATCGTGACTTTCAACTTTACCCAAGGTGACTGATTTCCGAACAGTTCAAAACGATGTTGTTGTTTTTTCTGTCTCTGTGCTCTTGCTTTCGTTTTTCTTTCCATCCTGTTGGTTTGCTGTTACTGTATGATATTGTGTCCATTCCAACTTCCATCTTTGACAGGTTAAGGTCAGGCTTGGCCTGTTTCAGAGATGCAGGCTATGTTGTGATGCTGTTTTGGCGCGCGCCCCAGCATGTATGCATACTCTCTCCATTCTTTCCCTCAACAACCAAAAAGTCTGGTGTTGATGTTATTGTGACTATATTTGCATCCCAACAGAGATTTCCAATTTAGGGACAACCGCTCCCTCGCTATACGCCCCTCCCCCTACACACACACACACACACAAACATCCACCTACCTCCCTCTCTCCCCACCAAGAAAATAGCACATGTTGTTCCCATATATGTTCCTACTTTGGTCCCAAAAAGAAAGTGACTGTCTCCCTGTTCTTCCTGCAGGTGAACGTGCTCTGCCTCCTGCTGTTGCCCCACAGAGCGGCATCGGAGCCTCCGGAGTCAAACAGGTGACCCTAGTGGTGAGGAACATGCTCGGACCTGACACCTTTGAAGACTCAGTCACCCTGACCACTGGCGCCAGATTCCTCTTCGACATGATGATCGAGGCTGCTGAGGCCAAGCCTGCCTTCAAGTGAGAAACCATGCCACCCTACATACATGTAGACACCTGTGTTTTTGTGTGCGTGTCTGTGACAGGGGAGGGGGGGGCGTGGGCCCCCAGGTGGGAGGGACACAAATGGGCGTATGCATGTGCGATGTGAGTGTGTGTGTGTGTGTCTGTGTGTGCATGTGTGTGCGTGTGTGTGTATGCGTCTGTGTGTGTGTGTGCGTCTGTATGTGTGTGTGTGTGTGTGTGTGTGTGTGTGTGTGTTCATGATCATGTCATTTGTTAACTGTTTCTAACCTACCTTTTATCTCAAAAGTCCTTGAAAAGTTGTTCTCAAACAACTCAACAGCCATCTTCATTCCAATAGTCTTCTTCCGCTCAATCTGCCTATCGCGCCAACCATAGCACTGAAACCACCCTAGTCTACATCTTAAATACGCTTCTTCATGCTTCTGACAGAGGAAAATATCTTCCTTCTCCTCTTCTCGATTTATCTGCAGCTTTCGACAGTATACACCATTCAATTCTTCTCTCCCGTCTTCAAAAAACGTTTGGCATTAAAGGCACAACCCTCACTTTGTACCTTACAGATCAATTCCAAACAGCTGCAGTAAACAAGACTCAATCCAAACTGATCAAACTGGAATGTGGAGTCCCGCAAGGATCAGTTCTGGGCCCTGTTCCTTTCACTCTATACACTGCTCCATTGACACGTATTATAAACCGTCACCAAATCAACTATCACTTTTATGCTGATGACTCTCAGATTCAAAGCTGTGATTCTCCTGAAAATCTGCCTTCTCTCTTGATAAATATGTCCTACTGCCTTCAAGATATCCAAAACTGGATGATGCATAACAAATTACAGCTAAAAACAGATAAAACTGAAGCCATGCTTGTTGGGACCAAACACAAACTTTCTTCCATTACAACAGCTTCAATACAATTTGACAATACGTCAGTCACTCAATCCACTGCTGTGAAGTATCTAGGAGTAGTTATTGACAACCCACTATCCATGCAAAAATTCATCACCTAGACCTGCCAGTCATGCTACTATCAACTAAGGCGTATCAGTACAATTCGAAAGTACCTGTCCACTGATGCAACATCCAAACTCGTCACGTCTCTGAATCTTTCACGTCTTGACTATTGCAATTCTCTTTTGGCTGGTCTGCCAGTATCATCTCTCCACTCCCTTCAACGTATACAAAACTCTGCAGCTGGACTAGTCCTCAGAAAGAAAAGGTCGGAGCACATAACTCCTCTCTTGCAATCTCTCCACTGGCTGCCTGTGCCACAGAGAGTAAATTATAAGATCAATACTCTCTGTTATAAATGTCTTCACAAAACAGCACCCCCCTACCTCTGTGAATGTCTTTACCTGTACACTCCTTCTTGTTCCCTCCGCTCTGCTGCAGATACCCTGGGCTTACAAATACCTAGATTCAATCAATCCACTGTTGGCTGTCACTCTTTCTCTATTTCTGGTCCAGTGATCTGGAACAATCTCCCCCTCTCCCTTCGAAAAAGCCTTCCTATGACACATTAAATCCATCTCAAGACATATCTATTTCAAAGCTGAGATTTTCCCCTCTTGTTTCATCTTACAGCTGCCCCTGCTCTCAACTGCCCAAAAATCCATTACCATGCTAAAGTGTATATCCTGTGTGTGTGTGTGTGTGTGTGTGTGTGTGTGTGTGTGTGTGTGTGTGTGTGTGTGTGGTGTGTGTGTGTGTGTGTGTGTGTGTGTGTGTGTGTGTGTGTGTGTGTGTGTGTGTGTGTGTACATTTGACATTCTTAAAAATCTAGATTGTTATTGGTTGCATGGGTAAGAATTGGTTGAAACCAAGTGCTTTGATTTGTTTCTGCAAGATAGAGTGCTTTATAATTTCCATTTAGTAGTAGTAGTAGTAGTAGTAGTAGTAGTAGTAGTAGTAGTAGTAGTAGTAGTAGTAGTAGTAGTAGTAGTAGTAGTAGTAGTAGTAGTATCATTATCATTATCATTATCATTATCATTATCATTTTTATTATTAAAGCTATTGTCTTGACTATCATTATTGTCATTAACATTATCCTTAGTTTGATTTTGATTTTGTTCATATAGATTCACGGTCACTTACTTCAAAGGACTGGGTTTCTTCGTGAATGCCATGAACGAACTAGCCGGCAATTACGAACTGGACCAGACCTGGTGGCAGATTCTGGATGGAAACGGCCAGTTGACACCAGTGGGTAGGTGACCCTGACTCCTGCCTTACCTAAAAGTAGGGTGTACTTGGTGTGTCTTCCTGCAGGTTTTCCGCGTCCTACAGCCACGCAGGTCACCCCGGGTTCTTCGTCACCTCCTTCAATGGCTTGTACAGCCAGTGGCAAGGGGATCAAACATGGTGGCAGGTTCTGGATGGCGACTTGAAGCTCACTCCTGTGGGTAGGAGAATGTATTGTTCAGGCTGATTAATTGATTAATTGATTGATTGATTGATTGATTGATTGATTGATTGATTGATTGATTGATTGACACGCTGCTTGATTGATACTTATGTTGGTTGACATATTCCTTGATTGCTTTATTGTTTCTTTCATTGAGTGATGCATTGGTTTTGAAATCCTTTGAAACAAATCAGAGATTCAAGAAAGCAACGTAAGTGAAGGATAGGAACATATGCAGTGACAGACCTCTTGGGTATGGGGAGTTCACCTAACCAAGCCATAGCCAAGAGGTTAATACCCTTTGATTTTACTCTGGTGTGCCCATGAAGGAGTGGCTTCGACTCTCCGCATATGCGTCTGGTGAGTTAAGGGTGGGGATTTTTAGTACCTACCGAGGTAACTTAAATGCAGACCTTCCAGTTCTGTATTTTCCTTCATGCATGCAGATGAGATGCACGTTAAAGATCCCGTAGTCGATGTCAGTAGGATGACTGGCCTAAGGCCAGCGGAAGGCCCCCTGCAGAGCTACAAGCACAAAGAAGACCAGGCACTAGTTACCCCACCCGGTAACGAACTCAAGAGAAGAGAGGAGCTACCCGGACTTGTTTGTTACTATTTATTCAGGATCCTATCGGAGAATTGTTGTTTTTCTGGCAACTTGAGAATTTTCTAGGGAACCCAAACAATAGATAATGCAAAAGATGGCACATAAAGACAAATTTGGGTGGTTTGAAAGTCATGAAGAGGTATCCAGTCGAATGCGTTTTGAGTCAATTACTGTATAGATAATCTAAATAAATTCAATGCTGCAAGCTATGTAAGAGTATCAAACCCATCTTGTATTTCAAATGCTTACATGATTTAAAGTGACAAAAACAAACTCCTTACTTTTGGTTTTCAAACACACACACACACACACACACACACACACACACACACACACACACACACACACACACACACACACACACACACACACACCTCAAGTGTCATCTTCTGTTCCAGGTGTCAGCAGTTACGAACCTAAAGACGGAGAGACCGTGACTTTCAACTTCTTTCAAGGGGGCGGCTGCACTTCCTAAGCAGCTCAACATGATTTTTCTGTCTGTCTTTTTAATGTCGCTTTCTGTTCTTCTTTCCTTCTTGTTAGTTTTGCTGTTTCTGTGTAGGATAGTGTGTCTGCCCCAATGCTCTTCTTTGACAGAGTGAGGTCAGGTGTGGCCTGTGTCGGAGATACAGACTATGTTGTGAAGTTGTTTTGCTCCCCGTCTACAGTGTTGACAATGACTTTGGGGTCAGTAGTACTGCCTGTATACATTCCAGTGTTGGTTGAGCTACATTGAACCGGTGATAGAAGCTGTCAGTGGTGTGAAATGTAGTAATCAAGAGTTTGTATTTGTATATATTCATGTTGTTAGATTATCATTTGTTGTTTCGAGTTGTTTTGCTGGATTCTTGCTTATGTATGTATTTATCTATTTATTTATTTATTCTTTTTTTTTTTTTTGTCTAAACAAGTGTCTACTTTCAAAAAAGAAACACAGTGTACACAAACCCATTTGAAGCAGCAACAAGCCAAAATCATATCAAGTATTCCATCATCATTCAAAATGAAGTGTGTTATTTGGCAGCTCAAATATACATTGTTACAAGTAGTCGATCCCTTTAAAACAAGAGTACTTATTAAATCAAATACATCAGTTTAAATCTTGCTGCCTTTACACTTGCGAAAACTTTGAACTTCATATTTTTATTTAGATAGTACATAGATTTTTTTTAAGTCGGGAAATGAAGACAAAGTAAAAAGAAAAAGGGGGGGGAGACCAAAAGGTAAAGTTGAGAGACAAGAAAAAGTATCAGGGGTATTTCTTACTTCTTCAGATGATAACACAGAGTATATGGTATCATAATTCTGAAAATGATACTGAAAATTAATAATGAAAATATCCCTTTATGCCCACATCAAGTCTCAATTCCAAAAGACCTCATTTTGCAAGGAGTAAGAAACTATGAAATGTTTTGAACTCTTAAAATCTACGTGAAAGGCAGTTCTTCATTATTTATCATTTATTGATCTGTCCTTTCATTTATCTATCTTTTTATGTATGCACTCATTCTTTTATTTTGGAGATAATAGAAAAACCACTCCTATACTTTTTTTGTTACATTTAGACCCTGTGTGCATTGTTTGAAACTTGTTAGAAATACTGGAGACAAAGACCAAGCTGCTTTTGTTTCCCCATTTGCTTTGGTGTCTACTTGGATCTTTGCTTGTTGGCACTTTGGTTGGTGTGCATTTCTTTTTTGTTGACAGTATGATAAGCTCTTTAACTGTGTGCTTCTTTCTTTCTTTGTTTATTTGATACTTGTTTTTTTCATCATGTAGATGTTATTAAAGCTAATCAAGAATGATCACAGCCATAAGCACTGTCGACAACAGTTCGTCATACTAATGATGCTATTTGAGCAGGTATAAGCTTTAGGCTGCTTGGGGGAGGGGGGTGCGTTTGTCTTTTTTTTTTTTGCTTTGTTTTCTTTTATGTTTTGTGGCTGGGTGACTGTTTGCGCGCCTTGGCTTCAGTACAGCTCCCCCAGTTCACCCAGCTGTAAATGGGTACCTGCCCTCTTTAGGGTCAGGGAAGGTAAAGCAGCCAGGGAGAGGAGATGGGCGCCGCCCTCAACATGCTGGTCCCTAGAGAAGCTGAGGTCTCTGACGCCTCGCTCCCCTATGACCAAACAGGTTATGGGTTACCTTTACCATTACCTTTATTGTTTGTTAAGCATTTTACCATCGTTGTTCATACCATGCTGAACTCTTGTTATTGATTCCTGCTAGTATTGAAAATATTGGTGGGTGTATAGCTGTTCGATTTATTCTCCTGTTGAATTCGTTATAATCCTCCACGCCCCACAGCCGTGAAGGGAAGTAAATCCTCAATCTGTTAGCTAGAATAATTGTCATGAATTGAAAACACAATCTTTGGTTGTGAAAAAATGAAAGAAAGTTCATGTTAAGAAGAAGAGAGAGAGAGAGAGAGAGAGAGAGAGAGAGAGAGTATGTGTGTGTGTGTTTGTGTGTGTGTGTGTGTGTGTGTGTGTTTAATGGTGAACTATTAAAGAAACAAGATATCAGCCTCAGTAAGCCTGAAGTCTGCCAAATGACACGTAGACGAAGGCAGACACACAGACACACAGACGGAAGGAAGGTGGCAGGATAGATAAAACGTTCGCCTTCCAATATGTAAACCGTGAGTTTCTGGGTTTGTACCCAGCCTCGCCCTTTCTTCCTAGTTTGACGAAAAAAATCGAACTGAATGTCAAAGTCATTCGGACGAGACTGTAAAGCGAGGTCCCGTGTGCGAACGCACGCAGAACATCTTGCGCACACGTTAAAACCCCGTTCCGCCTTTCGGAAGAACAGGCCATCGTGTGCCGGTAGGAGCGGATGACAAAATTATAATATAAAAAAACAGCATGCACACAGGTGTCGAGTTTAGACACCATCCCTGAGGAGGAAAAAATAATGGCTAGGCGCTGCACTTGTGGCGACGCACTCTCCCCGGGGAAGCAGCCCGAATTTCACGCAGAGAAATCTGCTGTGACATAAAGTGGAAAAAAATAAAATAAACACAGACAGACAGACAGACAGACAGACAGACAGAATTAAACAGAGGGAGGATGGGGAAGACAGAGAGACAGGCAAAGGAAGGGCGAGAGAGGGAGGGTGTTATCATTCATGCAACTCAGAACTCCAATTTTCAATGAAAATGATTTTTTTCCCAACATATATTCTAAGCATATTTTCTTTCTTTTTTGTATCATCATCTTTTGAGGGCAGCTCCAAAAGGCCACAGGATGATCAAATATTCCTTTGAATGCAATTGACACTTTTAAATTTTGAAATGTGTCTTGCTGTAAGGTACCACAGCAGGTGGAGTTTCAATCACCGCTGGGACCTCTGATGAGGGCTCATCCAGGAGCCGAAACTCGAGTAAGGTCAGGCCAAAGGCATGGTTCTTACACAGAAATGCCTACAATGCTGCCACTGAAAGACATTATTCCCTAGAATTTATTTTCATTTCATTTTTTTTTAATCTTTGATAAGTCATTTTCAAAATGATTGAGAAGTTGGTACCTGCACTTGTCTTTCCTCACTACTTTTTCCTCAAAAATACTTTGTGATCAAGTGGAAATTGCATCTCTAGTAGATCCAAGTGTAGGCGATTTTTTTTCCCCAACTTCTCTTGCCTGTGCATGCACTTAAAGTGTATTGCAATGTTTGGGTTATTATCCAGCTAGGACTGACCACTTGGCTGGATACAAACTTTATGACCTCCCTTACCTCCTTTAATAGGATCCCCAAACTTAAGGCACAAAGATTTACTAGGTGCTTATTTTGTCTTATTCATTTTTTTCCAACATATATTCTAAGCATATCTTCTTTCTCTTTTTATCATCGTCTTTTGAGGGCAGCTCCAAAAGGCCACAGGATGATCAAATATTCCTTTGAATGCAATTGACACTTTTAAATTTTGAAATGTGTCTTGCTGTAAGGTACCACAGCAGGTGGAGTGTCAATTACCGCCGGAACCTCTGATGAGGGCTCATCCAGGAGCCGAAACTCGAGTCAGGTCAGGCCAAAGGCATGGTTCTTACACAGAAATGCCTACAATGCTGCCACTGAAAGACAGTATTCCCTAGAATTTATTTTCATTTCATTTTTTACTTGAATCTTTGATAAGTCATTTTCAAAATGATTGAAAAGTTGGTACCTGCACTTGTCTTTCCTCACTACTTTTTCCTCAAAAACAGTTTTCAATGAAAATTAGTTCTTTATTTCAAAACCTATACTTTAAACCCCTTGTATATATATATATATATATATATATATATATATATATGTGTGTGTGTGTGTACATATAATATATATATACTAAAATCTGTTCATGAGTAAACAAGCATACAGATCTAGCCTTCAAACAATGACTACAAAATTGACAAGGAACAACACTAGTACAACAATCTATGGTGCTAAAGTAAATCGATCTTTTTTTTAATTCAAAATGTAAGACACAATGAACACCAGTGAGCAATGTATATTATTAAAACAGACAAAAGATTTCTGAACAGCTGTATACAACCACAGAGGTATAAAATGACGATTGCAAAGAACCTGGTTTTTTCCATGGGTCACTTGACACACCTAGATTTCATTTCTAAAGAGTTCTCTCAATGGGGACAATATCCTGTTTACACTATATATATATATATAGAGAGAGAGAGAGAGATATATATATATATATATATATACATATAATGTATGTATGTATGTATTTGTGTGTGTGTGTGTGTATGTATGTATGTATTTGTGTGTGTGTGTGTGTATGTATGTATGTATGTATGTATGTATGTATGTATGTAGTGTCAATCTCACCGATAAATAGAAGACAGGGTAAAAATAAATATTGTCCCTTCAAAGTAGGAACATGAGGTCGAAATGTCTTCAAATACAGTAAAACAGATGGAGGGTGTTTACCTTTCCATGAGTTCACCATCAGACAGAAAACCATTTTTCTTTTTCTTTGTGTTTGCTAGGTGCAAACTCTGTACTCTATGTCCTGTCCTGTGGCGCTCATAAAATATCACCCTGCAAGTTTTGTTTGTTTGTTTGTGCAAGGTATTTTGCGTGCATACACATGCCTGTGTGGGAGACGGGATAGCCTAGTGGTCAGAACATTGCGCTGGCAATTTGACGACCAGAGTTCGATTCCCGTTCGAGGGGATTTTTTCCCCTGGAGTTAACATCAGTGCTGACTCCACTCTCCCGTAAAATCTTGCGGATGATACTGTAAACCGAGGCCCCGTGTGCGAACGCACGCTGAACATCTTGCGCACACGTTAAACCCTGTTCCACTTTTCGTAAGAGTAGGCCATTGTATGCCGGTGGGAACAGATGAAAAGATTTACAAAACTGCATACACACGGGGACTGGATGAAAAAAATCACATGACTGCTTATTCCATTATCCTGGATATAAAAGAATTTAAAGTTTGTTTGGCAGCTGAAGCTGTGCCTTGTTTGCTCACCAGACAATGTGTCCACTTGTTTGTACACTATACAGAACAGCCTGGTGGTTAGAGTGCTACAGTCCACTTTGTGTGTACACTATACAGAACAGCCTGGTGGTTAGAGTGTTACAGGCTGCAATCACCATCTGAAGGCCCTGGTTCAAGACCAGTCTCACGTCACCACCCAGACAGACCCCCGCTCAGGGGATTTTTACCCCAGAGCTAACATCAGTCCCGACACTTACCCCCCTAAAGGCCTTCGGGTGAGACTATAAACCGAGGTCAGGCATGTGTATGCACGCAAAATACCTTGCGCACACGTTAAAACCTGTTCCACTTTTGGGAAGAATAGGCCATTGTGTGCAGGTGGGGACTGAGTGACAAAACTTACAAGATTGTACGCAAATGCCGACTAGATATATTTAAAAAAAACTGCACTAGTTTTTATTCCATTATTTTTGAAGGAAAGAATAAACTTGTCTAAAAGAAAACTAGATCGGAATCTACAAGCAGGAACTTTAAATGTAGCTTCGAGTCACCGGCAATCATAAAGCAGAGATATTACTAGAACCTTTACTATCTGAGGTGCAATGAGTGTGCACTGGTGCCTGACACTCTCACAGACTTCGATCTATAAAGCACAGCGTGTGTATATAAAGCTTGCACGTCTGTGGAATCAGTGGGCTGCTTTATTACTGGGAAACCACTGTGTCTACTATATCCCCTCCCCACAGCTTGCAGTCTGCTGGGTCCAAACCTGCTGTGTTCGTGGCGCCAGTATTTATTGACCATGGCTGGTAAGTTGTTGACTTGATATTGCTTTGTCACTGTGACAACAGAAACACTGCTAATAATTACCTGATTTGTGTCAGCACAAGAGAAAGTTGAGATTAACTCACATGCGTGTATTTAAATCAGGAATTTTTCGAATTTGAATGGTGTCAAAGATTATAATGTATGCATCAATGTTATTTTTTTTATTGAGTATTTCTGCTACTGTTTTCTTTTCATTATGTGTTTGTAGATCCTCCTCTAAAAGGACAGTTTCGAAGATCTTACGACACAATCATAATCGTCCTTGTTTTGTGACCAAACACTGTTGGCATTATGTACCGAACAATAACATTGAATATAATCAATTGAATAATTAATGTCTTACTATCAGATATAAAATGGGATTTCAATGTTTTGAAGGTCAGGCTGTTAAAGATCCTGAATGGGTACGGCAATTGAATCGGGTACGGCAATTGAATCGGGTACGGCAATTGAATGGGTACAGGCAATGTACATAGAGTCAAGAATGAAACTGTCGTCTATACGGGTGTGTGCCAATGTCAAGGTCAAAGTGTCATTCCCAGGAGGTAGTGGAATAAGCAAAGCCATTTGCTTTTTTTTTCATCAAGACATCCATCTAGTTTATTATTTTAGTTAAAAAGAACGATAAGAAAATAATTCTTTTTAAAAAATGCTGGAAATCAAAACAAAAAAGAAATAACATAAACACAAACACGACAGCAACCCCAAAAGAAAATGTGATATAATGCAATAAGGAAGTGTGTCGTGTTACAATAGTTATGCTAAATCACATCAACCATCCCATTTCTTTTCCTTGTTCGGTTTTTCACCAACACACATTATAAGTCACTTTACAGATTAGACACTCATTAACATTAACATGAATAAAGGCCAGCAATGACACACACACACACACGCACGCACGCACGCACGCACGCAAACACACACACACACATACATACACTTGCAATAACATACGACAGAATTCTTCACGATGACATTCATTAAGATGTGGCAGGTGTGTCGTTTTCATAACAGACTGCTGGGAAGCCGGATATATAGATTTAGATTTGACGAGCTAAATTCTGTAAGCAAATAATATGTATATTATGTGGTTCTGATTTATCACCTAGACATGTCATTCTTCAGTGTGAAGTGCTTCGACCATTTTTTCCAACACAGCTGTATGTAAGATTTCAAAAATGTCATTTAAACAAATATTGGACACTAATGTCATTATGTTGGAGATAGTTAAATGTTTAGTTAAAAGCCCTGTCGGCAAACTTTTCTATTTTTCTTGCTTTAACCTCATTTAAACTGTTCAATGCTCCCTTACCCCCCCCCCCCACCCCCCTTTTTTCTCTCTCATGCTGATTGCTTTATCTGTTCTGTTTTTTTTTCTTCACCTTATGCACAGACGCTTCTCCTTGGGATGAGACTATAAACCGAGGCCCGTGCATGAACACACGTAGAACATCTTGCACACACCTTAAATCCTGTTCCGCTTTTCCTAAGAGTAGGCCATCGTGTGCCTGTGGCAACAGATGACATTTACAAAACGGCATACACACGAGGACTGGATGTAAAAAAGCACACGAGTGCTTATTCCATTATCCTCGATATAAAAGAACAAAATAAATAAATAAATAAATAAAACACACACACACGCACACACACACACACATTCACACACACACACACACACACACACACACACACACACACACACACACACACACACACACACACACACACACACACACACGGGCACACACGGGCACACACACGTATGAATGCACGCATGCTAGCACGCACGCACACACACACTCACACATGCACGCACGCACGCACAGAAACACACACTCAC
>CM060319.1:3342652-3355152 GCA_030674155.1 Stramonita haemastoma | reverse complement strand
GATAGATAGATAGATAGATAGATAATAGACATAGAGAGAGAGATAGAAGAGAGAGATAGAGAGAGAGACAGATAGATAGAGAGAGAGATAGAGAGAGAGAGAGAGATAGATAGATAGATAGATAGATAGATAGATATAGATAGATAGATAGATAGATAGATAGATAGATAGATAGCTAGATAGACAGATAGACAGATAGACAGATAGATAGATAGATAGATAGATAGATAGATAGATAGATAGATAGATAGATAGATAGATAGATAGATAGATAGATAGACAACGCGGTGGGTCAGTTGAGCTGGGAGGAGCTCATCTCTATCCAGGTTTCAGGTGCATGCTGGGTATGGTCTGACATGTATCCATTCGATTGACCCAGTCTGTACACTAGGGGGATAGGGTTTAATGCGTGTGGAAGTTGTTCTGCATACACCAGCCTGCAGGACTTTGATTTAACGTCTCATCTGAAGCCTTCTTAGCTAGTGCCTAGGTTTTCCCCCCTGAAAAATAACATCACGTCAAACCAACTCTTCGGAAACACGCGAATCTAAGTCCCAAGTTCCCGTCAGAATATGAGTATTGACAAACTCAAAACACTAAACTATTCTGCAACCTCCCCTCCTCACCCCCCCCCCCCCCTCCCCAGTAAGTTGTCAATGTGATTATACTGACGTCCCAGTAGCGATTTCCGATTTAGGGACCCCCCACCCACCCACCCACCCACACCCCACCCCGAAAGTAGAATGCATTCTTCTGATTCATAATCCAGCTTCATTCCAATTCTTTGGGTTGTTGGGAAAGTGACTGTCTCCCTGTTCTTCCTGCAGACCAAAGTGCTGAGCCTCCTGCTGTTGCCCCACAGAGCGGCATTGGATCCTCCAGAGTCAGACAGGTGACGCTAGTGATGAAGAACATGCTCAGACCTCCCACCTTTGAAGACTCAGTCACCCTGACCACTGGCGCCAGATTCCTCTTCGACATGATGATCGAGGCTGCTGAGGCCAAGCCTGCCTTCAACAAGTGAGAAACCATGCCACCCTACATACATGTAGACACCTGTGTTCTTGTGTGCGTGTCTGTGACAGGGGGGGGGGGGGGGGCGTGGGGAAGCAGAAAATGAATGTGTTCATGCATGTGTGGCGCGTGGTGGGTTTTTGTATTGTTGTTCTTTTATTTCGAAGATAACGAAGATAATAGGAAAAGCTCTCCTGGTGTTGTAAGTACTTCTTGCAGAGTATTGTCAGTTTGAAAATTTGCTGTTATATACCATCTTGCTCTGAAAGCTGCGAGTTTTTCTTTGAAAATCTCCTGAACTTGTGGCTTCAGTCCATTCAGGATTAGCAGCATGACTTTACCTGGAAGGCTGTTGTCTTTGATGCTCTTAATGATGGGGTTATTGCTATTGATGTAATTGTTCTTGTATTGGTTTGATAGTCTAGCTGACTGAGTTTTTTTAAAGTATTATTAGGTGGGGGTTCTTGATTGTTTGTAGAACTATGTTGTTGTCTTTGTTTGGCACAGTAGTTAGGGCATAGTTATATTTCTTCGGGAGATTGATAATCAAGAGGGAGAGAGATAATCAAGGACTGTGTCCAAGGTGTTACCCACTCCCCTGTCTGTCAGATCTTATTGCAGATGACGAGTAACACTTGTCTGTCAGATCTTATTGCAGATGACGAGTAACACCTCTCTGTCAGATCTTATTGCAGATGACGAGTATTACCTGTCTGTCAAATCTTATTGCAGACGAGTAACACCTGTCTGTCAGATCTTATTGCAGATGACGAGTAATACCTGTCTGTCAAATCTTATTGCAGACGAGTAGCACCTGTCTGTCAGATCTTATTGCAGACGAGTAGCACCTGTCTGTCAGATCTTATTGCAGACGAGTAGCACCTGTCTGTCAGATCTTATTGCAGACGAGTAGCACCTTTACCATGGTCTCCCCTCCTACCTGGACCAACTCAAGGAATGTTGCCCACTCCTGCTGACTTCCCTTTCTTCAGTGATTTTGCTGCACTTTGAACTTCTTCCTGTAGCAGGGGTTTACTTTTTTAATTTTTTTTAAAACTTATTTTATTCTTTTATATCGAGGATAATGGGATAAGCACTCTTGTGCTTTTTACATGCAGTCCCCGTTTGTATGCAGTTTTGTAAATGTCATCTGTTCCCACCGGCACACGATGGCCTACTCTTACGAAAAGCGGAACGGGATTTAACGTGTGCGCAAGATGTTCTGCGTGCTTTCACACACGGGGATTCGGTTTATAGTCTCATCCGAAAGACTTTTGGAGAGAGTGGAGTCAGCAATGATGTTAACTCCAGGAGAAAAATCTCCTCGAACGGGAATCGAACCTGGGTCGTCAAATTGCAATGTTCTGACCACTAGGCTATCCGTCCCCCTAGGGTTAGCTCTCATTGTTGGTTGGTGGAGGGACCTCTAATGACTTGGGGTTACTGTGTGTATGTACAAGTCAGAAACATGTTTCACACAATATAATAACACAGGTCCTGTTGCTCATGTCAATGTCGCTACTGTTTGTGTGTCTGTCATTACCGTTAGAAGTGATACTATTTCTACTGCAGCAGTTATCATTGTCATCATTGTTGATTATGTTCACGTAGATTCACGGCCACTTACTTCCAAGGACTGGGCTTCATGGTTGATGCCATGAAAGGACTGTCCGGCAATTACACACTGGACCAGACCTGGTGGGAGGTTCTGGGTGGAAACGGCCAGCGGACACCAGTGGGTAGGTGACCTTGACTCCTGCCTTACCTAAAAGTAGGGTGTGCTTGGTGTGTCTTCCTGCAGGTTTTCCGCGTCCTACAGCCACGCAGGTCACCCCGGGTTCTTCGTCACCTCCTTCAATGGCTTGTACAGCCAGTGGCAAGGGGATCAAACATGGTGGCAGGTTCTGGATGGCGACTTGAAGCTCACTCCTGTCAATACATAGATGTAATGTACAGGCTGATTGATTGATTGATTGGTTGATCTATGTTGTGTTATGTTGTGTTGTGTTATGTTATGTTATGTTATGTTTTGTTATGTTATGTTATGTTCTGTTCTGTTCTGTTCTGTTATGTTATGTTATGTTATGTTAAGCTATGACAAGTTACTTAGCATAACAACATACACTCTCCTTTCAAGGAGGAGCAACTGTTCTGAGGTGGAAGTGTGGCTACCTAGACAGTGAGGTGTTGAACTGTTCTGAGGTGGAAGTGTGGCTACCTAGACAGTGAGGTGTTGAACAGTTCTGAGGTGGAAGTGTGGCTACCTAGACAGTGAGGTGTTGAACAGTTCTGAGGTGGAAGTGTGTCTACCTAGACAGTGAGGTGTTGAACAGTTCTGAGGTGGAAGTGTGGCTACCTAGACAGTGAGGTGTTGAACTGTTCTGAGGTGGAAGTGTGGCTACCTAGACAGTGAGGTGTTGAACTGTTCTGAGGTGGAAGTGTGGCTACCTAGACAGTGAGGTGTTGAACAGTTCTGAGGTTGGAAGTGTGGCTACCTAGACAGTGAGGTGTTGAACTGTTCTGAGGTGGAAGTGTGGCTACCTAGACAGTGAGGTGTTGAACAGTCCTGAGGTGGAAGTGTGGCTACCTAGACAGTGAGGTGTTGAACAGTTCTGAGGTGGAAGTGTGGCTACCTAGACAATGAGGTGTTGAACAGTTCTGAGGTGGAAGTGTGGCTACCTAGACAGTGAGGTGTTGAACAGTTCTGAGGTGGAAGTGTGGCTACCTAGACAGTGAGGTGTTGAACAGTCCTGAGGTGGAAGTGTGGCTACCTAGACAGTGAGGTGTTGAACAGTTCTGAGGTGGAAGTGTGGCTACCTAGACAGTGAGGTGTTGAACAGTCCTACAGGCAAACCTCTGGTCCACAGTGTCCTTTTCAACCTGACAGTGATTCCCGGGTGTGGGGAGGGGTCAGAGTGCATAGTTCATGGTGACCTCACAGTGTAGGAATCACAGCTGAGGAATCCACACACGCGCGCGCACGCGCGCACGCACGCACGCACACACACACACACACACACACACACACACACACACACACACACACACACACACACACACACACACACACACACATAGAAACCTCAAGCATCATCTTCTGTTACAGGAGTCAGCTCCTACGAACCTCAAGATGGAGAGATCGTGACTTTCAACTTTACCAAGGTGACTGATTTCCGAACAGTTCAAAACGATGTTGTTGGGTTTTTTTTCTGTCTCTGTGTTCTTGCTTTCGTTTTTCTTTCCATCCTGTTAGTTTTACTGTTACTGTATGTGATAGTGTGTCCATCCCAACTTCCATCTTTGACAGGTTAAGGTCAGGCTTGGCCTGTTTCAGAGATGCAGGCTATGTTGTGATGCTGTTTTGGCGCGCGCCCCAGCATGTATGCATACTCTCTCCATTCTTTCCCTCAACAACCAAAAAGTCTGATGTTGATGTTATTGTGACTATATTTGCATCCCAACAGAGATTTCCAATTTAGGGACAACCGCTCCCTCGCTATACGCCCCTCCCCCTACACACACACACAAACATCCACCTACCTCCCTCTCTCCACACCAAGAAAGTAGCACATGTTCTTCCCATCTATGTTCCTACTTTAGTCCCAAAAAGAAAGTGACTGTCTCCCTGTTGTTTCTGCAGGTGAACGTGCTCTGCCTCCTGCTGTTGCCCCCCAGAGAGGCATTGGAGCCTCCGGAGTCAAACAGGTGACGCTAGTGGTGAGGAACATGCTCAGACCTCCCACCTTTGAAGACTCAGTCACCCTGACCACTGGCGCCAGATTCCTCTTCGACATGATGATCGAGGCTGCTGAGGCCAAGCCTGCCTTCAAGTGAGAAACCATGCCACCCTACATACATGTAGACACCTGTGTTCTTGTGTGCGTGTCTGTGACAGGGGGGGGGGGGGGCGTGGGCCCCCAGGTGGGAGGGACACAAAAATAATGGGCGTATGCATGTGCGATGTGAGTGTGTGTGTGTGTGTCTGTGTGTGCATGTGTGCGCGTGTGTGTGTATGCGTCTGTGTGTGTGTGCGTCTGTGTGTGTGTGTGTGTGTTCATGATCATGTCATTTGTTAACTGTTTCTAACCTACCTTTTATGTCAAAAGTCCTTGAAAAAGTTGTTCTCAAACAACTTTACAGCCATCTTCATTCCAATAGTTCTTCTTCCGCTCAATCTGCCTATCGCGCCAACCATAGCACTGAAACCACCCTAGTCTACATCTTAAATACGCTTCTCCATGCTTCTGACAGATGAAAATATCTTCCTTCTCCTCTGCTCGATTTATCTGCAGCTTTCGACAGTATACACCATTCAATTCTTCTCTCCCGTCTTCAAAAAACGTTTGGCATTAAAGGCACAACCCTCACTTGGTTTAATTCGTACCTTACAGATCAATTCCAAAAAGCTGCAGTAAACAAGACTCAATCCAAACTGATCAAACTGGAATGTGGAGTCCCTCAAGGATCAGTTCTGGGCCCTGTTCCTTTCACTCTATACACTGCTCCATTGACACGTATTATAAACCGTCACCAAATCAACTATCACTTTTATGCTGATGACTCTCAGATTCAAAGCTGTGATTTTCCTGAAAATCTGCCTTCTCTCTTGATAAATATGTCCTACTGCCTTCAAGATATCCAAAACTGGATGATGCATAACAAATTACAGCTAAAAACAGATAAAACTGAAGCCATGCTTGTTGGGACCAAACACAAACTTTCTTCCATTACAACAGCTTCAATACAATTTGACAATACGTCAGTCACTCAATCCACTGCTGTGAAGTATCTAGGAGTAGTTATTGACAACACACTATCCATGCAAAATTCATTACCTAGACCTGCCAGTCATGCTACTATCAACTAAGGCGTATCAGTACAATTCGAAAGTACCTGTCCACTGATGCAACATCCAAACTCGTCACGTCTCTGAATCTTTCACGTCTTGACTATTGCAATTCTCTTTTGGCTGGTCTGCCAGCATCATCTCTCCACTCCCTTCAACGTATACAAAACTCTGCAGCTGGACTAGTCCTCAGAAAGAAAAGGTCGGAGCACATAACTCCTCTCTTGCAATCTCTCCATGGCTGCCTGTGCCACAGAGAGTAAACTATAAGATCAATACTCTCTGTTATAAATGTCTCACAAACAGCACCTCTACCTCTGTGAATGTCTTTACTGGTACACTCCTTCTTGTTCCCTCCGCTCTGCTGCAGATACCCTGG
This sequence comes from Stramonita haemastoma, assembly GCA_030674155.1. Taxonomy (NCBI): domain Eukaryota; kingdom Metazoa; phylum Mollusca; class Gastropoda; order Neogastropoda; family Muricidae; genus Stramonita; species Stramonita haemastoma. The sequence continues at coordinate 3,348,913 of CM060319.1, read as the reverse complement.
CTTACAAATACCTAGATTCAATCAATCCACTGTTGGCTGTCACTCTTTCTCTATTTCTGGTCCAGTGATCTGGAACAATCTCCCCCTCTCCCTTCGAAAAAGCCTTCCTATGACACATTAAATCCACCTCAAGACATATCTATTTCAAAGCTGAGATTTTCCCCTCTTGTTTCATCTTACAGCTGCCCCTGCTCTCAACTGCCCAAAAATCCATTACCATGCTTAAGTGTATATCCGTGTGTGTGTGTGTGTGTGTGTGTGTGTGTGTGTGGTGTGTGTGTGTGTGTGTGTGTGTGTGTTGTGTGTGTGTGTGTGTGTGTGTGTGTGTGTGTTGGTGTTTTGTGTGTGTGTGTGTGTGTGTGTACGTGTGTGTGTGTGTGTGTAATTTGACATTCTTAAAAATCTAGATTGTTATTGGTTGCATGGTAAGAATTGGTTGAATGCAAGTGCTTTATTTGTTTCTGCAAGATAGATGCTTTATAATTTCCATTTAGTAGTAGTAGTAGTAGTAGTAGTAGTAGTAGTATTTAGTAGTAGTAGTAGTAGTAGTGTAGTGTAGTAGTAGTAGTAGTTAGTAGTAGTCATATCATTATCATTATCATTAATTATCATTATCATTTTTATCATTAAAGCTATTGTCTTGACTATCATTATTGTCATTAACATTATCCTTAGTTTGATTTTGATTTTGTTCATATAGATTCACGGTCACTTACTTCAAAGGACTGGGTTTCTTCGTGAATGCCATGAACGAACTAGCCGGCAATTACGAACTGGACAAGACCTGGTGGCAGATTCTGGATGGAAAACGGCCAGTTGACACCAGTGGGTAGGTGACCTTGACTCCTGCCTTACCTAAAAGTAGGGTGTACTTGGTGTGTCTTCCTGCAGGTTTTCCGCGTCCTACAGCCACGCAGGTCACCCCGGGTTCTTCGTCACCTCCTTCAATGGCTTGTACAGCCAGTGGCAAGGGATCAAACATGGTGGCAGGTTCTGGATGGCGACTTGAAGCTCACTCCTGTCAAAATGTATTGTCAGGCTGATATTGATTAATTGATTGATTGATTGATTGATTGATTGATTGATTGATTGATTGATTGATTGATTGATTGATTGATTGACACGCTGCTTGATTGATACTTATGTTGGTTGACATATTCCTTGATTGCTTTATTGTTTCGTTCATTGAGTGATGCATTGGTTTTGAAATCCTTTGAAACAAATCAGAGATTCAAGAAAGCAACGTAAGTGAAGGATAGGAACATATGCAGTGACAGACCTCTTGGGTATGGGGAGTTCACCTAACCAAGCCATAGCCAAGAGGTTAATACCCTTTGATTTTACTCTGGTGTGCCCATGAAGGAGTGGGCTCGACTCTCCGCATATGCGTCTGGTGAGTTAAGGGTGGGGATTTTTAGTACCTACCGAGGTAACTTAAATGCAGACCTTCCAGTTCTTTATTTTCCTTCATGCATGCAGATGAGATGCACGTTAAAGATCCCGTAGTTGATGTCAGTAGGATGACTGGCCTAAGGCCAGCGGAAGGCCCCTGCAGAGCTACAAGCACAAAGAAGACCAGGCACTAGTTACCCCACCCAGCAAGGAACTCAAGAGAAGAGAGGAGCTACCCGACTTGTTTGTTACTATTTATTCAGGATCCTATCCGGAGAATTGTTGTTTTTCTGGCAACTTGAGAATTTTCTAGGGAACCAAAACAATAGATAATGCAAAAGATGGCACATAAAGACAAATTTGGGTGGTTTGAAAATCATGAAAAAGGTATCCAGTCGAATGCGTTTGAGTCAATTACTGTATAGATAATCTAAATAAATTCAATGCTGCAAGCTATGTAAGAGTATCAAACCCATCTTGTATTTCAAATGCTTACGTGATTTAAAGTGACAAAAACAAACTCCTTACTTTTGGTTTTCAAAACACACACACACACACACACACACACACACACACACACACACACACACACACACACACACACACACACACACACACACACACACACCTCAAGTGTCATCTTCTGTTCCAGGTGTCAGCAGTACGAACCTAAAGACGGAGAGACCGTGACTTTCAACTTCCTCAAGGGGGCAGCTGCACTTCCTAAGCAGCTCAACATGATTTTTCTGTCTGTCTTTTTAAGTCCCTTTCTGTTCTTCTTTCCTTCTTGTTAGTTTTGCTGTTGCTGTGTATGATAGTGTGTCTGCCCCAATGCTCACCTTTGACAGAGTGAGGTCAGGTGTGGCCTGTGTCGGAGATACAGACTATGTTGTGAAGTTGTTTTGCTCCCCGTTTCATGGTGACTAACCTACAGTGTTGACAATGACTTTGGGGTCAGCCGTACTGCCTGTATACATTCCAGTGTTGGTTGAGCTAGTGAACCGGTGATAGAAGCTGTCAGTGGTGTGAAATGTAGTAATCAAGAGTTTGTATTTGTATATATTCATGTTGTTAGATTATCATTTGTTGTTTCGAGTTGTTTTCGCTGGATTCTTGCTTATGTATGTATTTATCTATTTATTTATTCATTTATTTATTTTTGTCTAAACAAGTGTTTATTACAAAAAAGAAACACAGTGTACACAAACCCATTTGAAGCAGCAACAAGCCAAAAGCATATCAAGTACTCCATCATCATTCAAAATGAAGTGTGTTATTTGGCAGCTCAAAATACATTGTTACAAGTAGTCGATCCCTTTAAAACAAGAGTACTTATTAAATCAAATACATCAGTTTAAATCTTGCTGCCTTTACACTTGCGAAAACTTTGAACTTCAAATTTGTATTTAGATAGTACATAGATTTTTTAAAGTCTGAAAATGAAGACAAAGTAAAAATGAAAAGGGGGGGGGGGGAGACCAAAAGGTAAAGTTGAGAGACAAGAAAAAGTATCACGGTATTTCTTACTTCTTCAGATGATAATACAGGTATATGGTATCATAATTCTGAAAATAATACTGAAAATTAATACTGAAAATATCCCTTCATGTCCACATCAAGTCTCAATTCCAAAAGACCTCATTTTGCAAGGAGTAAGAAACTATGAAATGTTTTGAACTCTTAAAATCTACGTGAAAGGCAGTTCTTCATTATTTATCATTTATTGATCTGTCCTTTCATTTATCTATCTTTTTATGTATGCACTCATTCTTTTATTTTCAGGACAATAGAAAAACCACTGTGTACCTTTTTTTGTTACATTTAGACCCTGTGTGCATTGTTTGAAACTTGTTAGAAATACTGGAGACAAAGACCAAGCTGCTTTTGTTTCCCCATTTGCTTTGGTGTCTACTTGGATCTTTGCTTGTTGGCACTTTGGTTGGTGTGCATTTCTTTTTTGTTGACAGTATGATAAGCTCGTTAACTGTGTGCTTCTTTCTTTCTTTGTTTATTTGATACTTGTTTTTTTCATCATGTAGATGTTATTAAAGCTAATCAAGAATGATCACAGCCCTAAGCACTGTCGACAACGGTTCGTCATACTAATGATGCTAATTTAGCAGGTATAAGCTTTAGGCTGCCTGGGGGAGGGGGGGCGTTTGTCTTTTTTTTTTTTTTTTTGCTTTGTTTTCTTTTGTGTATTTTGGGCTGGTAGACATACTAAATTATTTTGATGTATTAAAAATATTCTTTCCCTCTCACAAAGGACATCATGTGACACAAAATCTGTCATAAATTGGGGTGAGAAATTGTTTTGGCAAATAATTTCTTTTTCACAAACCACCATACTTATAATGAGCATTCCATGATGAGATGAAATTAATTCCAAATTTCAAGCACAGAGCATTTATTACAAGTTCATTCTTCCACTTAAAAGGAAAAACGGGGATTCCCTTCAATTGGTAGTTTATGACTAGGTCATCCAAAGCCGATGGGGGTTGATAAATATCTGGCAATCTAGAAATGTACTTCTCCTCTCCAAAATCAGATTTAGATTATTGGTAGAAAAGGCTTTTATCTCTTGCTTCAATTTTGAGATGGCGAACAGAGTTTTTCAGACTGCTTTGGACATTGTAATACACCAGACTGATATCCATAAACTATTGTTTACTCCAAACGCTGTAACAACTAGATTCTTCAAGTAGCTTTTAATGCGTATTATCCATGAAAACACAACTAATACATACATTGCTCAGTGAATGTTGTACAAGGAAAGAAAGAGAACTGACGATTATTTGTCAACTGAAAATTGCACCAAATTGCTGTAAATCGAACCATTAATACATGTGCACGTACATGTACATACATAGAGATATGTTTTCACTCTGTGTGTGTGTGTGTGTGTGTGTGTGTGTGTGTGTGTGTGTGTGTGTGTGTGTGTGTGTGTGTCTGTGTCTGTGTCTGCGTCTGCGTCTGTCTCTGTGTCTCTGTGTGTCTCTGTTTGTCTCTGTGTGTGTCTGTGTATTTTATTCTTTTATTTCGAGGATAATGGAATAAGCACTCGTTTGCTTGTTCTTTTACATCCTATCCCCGTGTGTATGCAGTTCGTGTGTGTGAGTGTGTATGCATGTATGCATGCATGTATGCGTGTTTGTGTGTTGTTGTTGTTGTTGTTGTTGTTGTGATCATGTGGGGGTGGGAGTAAGCATTCCCTAAACGCCATTCCTTCTTGACGAGAGTCACGGATACCTGGTTACCTTCCTTCACCGACGAGGAATCATGGCGGCAAGGCAAGGCAAGGCAAGGCAAGGCAAGGCAAGGCAATTCCTTATTCGAGGATATAGAAAGCACTCGTGGCTTTTTACATCCAGTCCCCGCCCTTTTCAGGGGATAACATCAAGATAAAAAAAGATAACCTCAATTGAACAACAACAATATAATGATCCAAATACCAAGAGCAAGAAACCATATCAAGTATCAAACAACAGGCAAAAATAAGACAGAGATACAATAATGGTAATGATATAAAAGGCATTCATTCAGAAACGAAAAAAAGAAGAATCAATGATGATTGATTGACTTTTTTTAAAGCCAATAATTAAAGAGCAAACATGAGAATATGATGGGTAAATGACTGAAAACATCAATCCACCACCATCTATCAACAAAATAAGTCGTGAAGAGAAAAAGAAACCAGCAAGACTCCATACCATCTTCATGATGTGGCCCCAGATGACCCCAGGTGTCTGATGGATGTCGTGTTTTGCAGTAACATGTGGGACATCCTGTCTCTTGTTTGTTGTTGTTGTTGTTGTTGTTGTTGTTGTTGTTAGGAGGGGGTTATTATTTCACGTGTGGCACACGCACCACTCTTTGAAAGGAAAAAGAAAACGTCCTGCCTGATCATAAACACATCCAAACAAAACATGAACTGACCCCTACTGAAAACACACAACCTGGTGACATATTTTATTCATTTATTTATTATTTGCTAATCTTTTATATCGAGGATGATTTATTTATTTATTTATTTATTTATTTATTTATTTTCATATTATTTACTTATTTTTATATCGAGAATAATGGAATAAGCACTCGTGTGCTTTTTCTTACATCCAGTCGCCGTATTTATGCAGTTTTGTCCATTTTGTCATCTGTTCCCACCGGTACGAAATGGACTACTCTTACAAAAAGCGCAACAGGATTTCACGTGTGCACAAGATGTTCTGCGTGTGTTTGCACACGGGGCCTCGGTTTAAAGTCTCATCCGAAGGACTTTTGGGGAGAGTGGAGTCTATACTGATTTTAACTCCGGGAAAAAATACCCCCTCGAACGGGATTGGAACCCGAGTTGTCAGATTGCAAGCGCTAGCCTATGTCTAACCACTAGGCTATCCTTTCCACCCAAACAAACAAATACTAATGCTCTTTAGCAACAAACTGATAGAAACTTCTGCCCTTCTCCTTTCAAACTTCATTGGAGTGACACTTAAGAGATATTTTACTGTCTGGCTGTCAAAAACAAAGAAGAATCCTCCTCAATCCAATCTCATTGGTTACAGACCCACTCATCACAGCGGCCATTTCTAGGCTGTCACCATGCGGGAAAAGACTATTTCTAAATCACCTCCATTCAAAAACATAACCCCCCACCAAAATCGTAGATATGCAACCAACAAACCAGCAAATAAAACGGATAGAGGTCGTAGACTTTTTGACGTGTGTCTTATGTGCGCTTGCTGATCAATAAACAGTGGTGTGTAAACTATATTTTTAAAAAATGGAGAAGGGCATTAAATACTGTCATGTCCAAATCTATGTACAGCGTTTGTCTCCCTTATACCATTCTGCTATTACATTACTATGAAT
>CM060319.1:3330152-3337652 GCA_030674155.1 Stramonita haemastoma | reverse complement strand
TATGTCTTCTCTGCAACAAAAGATAATGATTGTTGTGTTATGTTGTGTTATGTCTTCTCTGCAACAAAAGATAATGATTGTTGTGTTATGTTGTGTGACGTGTCTACATCATCTTAACTCCTGCAACAAAAGATAATGATTGTTGAGTTATGGTGTGTAACAAGTCTTCTCTGAGAAAACGTCATCTCAACAGATTTTTTTTTTTTTTTTTTTTTGGGGGGGGTCATTCCTAAGTTCACCAATGGTGACATTATGCGCATGCGACCGCCCCCCCCCCCCCACCACCACCACCACCACCCCCACCACCACCACCATTAAGGCAGCCACAGTCCGACTTCTGCGATAGATTTTTTTTATTGTCAATTTCTTATTTTACCCAAGATCCAGAGAAAAACTGTTCATTTCAAATCTTTCATCTAATTTACTTTTCTTTTCGTTCCTGTGTAAGAGCTCAGAGGTTTGCCTATGGCAACATAAAGCCTATGTGACCGTTTTTGCCCTTCGTCCAGGTAGCCGCATTCCGACTTCAGGGCAATGTCTGACACGACACCAGCGTGCATGTGTTTGTTTCAGGGCAATGTCTGACACGACACCAGCGTGCATGTGTTTGTTTCAGGGCAATGTCTGACACGACACCAGCGTGCATGTGTTTGTTTCAGGGGCAATGTCTGACACGACACCAGCGTGCATGTGTTTGTTTCAGGGGCAATGTCTGACACGACACCAGCGTGCATGTGTTTGTTTCAGGGGCAATGTCTGACACGACACCAGCGTGCATGTGTTTGTTTCAGGGGCAATGTCTGACACGACACCAGCGTGCATGTGTTTGTTTCAGGGGCAATGTCTGACACGACACCAGCGTGCATGTGTTTGTTCTAAGTTTCTACCCCGTTCCCACAGGTACGCAATGATCTCTCCCAAAAGGCAGAACGGATTTTTAACGTGTTGACAAGATGTCTTGCGTGCGTTCGCAAACGGGACTAAATCGTTTATTTAATTAGTACCTAGATAGTATTACATATTGCACTGCTGGGTTTTTGTTTGTTTGTTTGTTGTTGTTGTTGTTGATGATGTTGTTGTTTTATGGGGGGGGGTAATTTTGATTGTAACCCTTGGTCCATTTGCTCATAATTATTTCTGGTCCAGATGATTTACTTAAAGGTTTACAATGTTGAAACAATTCCTTTCTTTGCCTCCTTGTTTCACCTCCTTCACATGTTAAATAAATGTCTTCAGATGCCATGAAGCCATAATTCTTAGTCAATAAAAAAAATTCTTTAGAAAAAAAGATAAGACAGCTTTTGTTGACTGCTTTGGCAGCAAAAAGAGGGGGGGGGAGGAACCCACTATACGGCCTGTAACAGCAAGTATTCTTACCTGACAAGTTTTACCTTCATATGGCTTTGTTCCGAGATTTTAGAATAATAATCCGTAAACAAATAAGTCAACAAGACATTTCAAGCAAGAAGCCAATCCGTTAAAACAGCTAGCCGCCTACACACTACGTTCTCGTACCGACAGGAGTGAGCTTTAAGTCGCCATCCAGAATCTGCCACCATGTTTGATCCACTTGCCACTGGCTGTACAAGCCATTGAAGGAGGTGACGAAGAACCCGGGGTGACCTGCGTGGCTGTAGGACGCGGAAAACCTGCAGGAAGACACACCAAGTACACCCTACTTTTAGGTAAGGCAGGAGTCAAGGTCACCTACCCACTGGTGTCAACTGGCCGTTTCCATCCAGAATCTGCCACCAGGTCTGGTCCAGTGTGTAATTGCCGGCTAGTCCGTTTATGGCGTTGACGAAGAAACCCAGTCCTTTGAAGTAAGTGACATCGAATCTACAGGTGTGGACACATTTGGCAGTCATCAGTGATGATTGATGATGATGATGATGATGATGATGATGATGATAGTGATGATGATGATGATGGTGATGGTGGTGGTGGTGGTGATGGTGGTGATGGTGGTGATGGTGGTGGTGGTGGTGGTGATAATGGTGATGATGATGATGATGATGATGATGATGATGATAATATTAACAATGAGGATAATGCTAAAGACAGTAATAATAATAATAATAATAATATGAAAAAAATCTTCCTCTTACGCCTCCTCCACCTCCTCTTTTTTTTATCTTCTTCCTCCTCCTCCTCCTCATTGCTTGTTACGACCAACATCTTCGAACTAAGCCACTAAGTGTGCATTATATATGTATACATAAAAGTACACACTTGATGAGAAGTTTGCTTGTGTGGCTATTTTCAAGCATCTAGCTCGTCATACAGGCCCCCATGCTCTGCCTTCAGAACATTTTCCCCTTAAATGAAGTGTACAAGTTGTTAATTCTAAGACCTTGTCATGGATCGACAAAAGACAATTTCATAATTATATTTTAAAGTGTAACGACATGGTGATGTCAGCGCGGCAGTTTGCTTACACAAAAAGGGTGGCGCTGCTCTTGTGGCGAAACGCTAGCTCTCCCCCGGGAAGAGCTGCCTGAATTTCACTCAGTGAAATCTTGCCGTGACTTAAAAAGTGGTACACAAGACAGTAAACGATACACAATACAAACTTCGACTCTGGGCCTCGAAAGAATACAATTACGGTAAGGAAAAATGGTAAAGGTAAAGGTGTCCCATAACCCATGTGGTTGTAGGGGAGCGAAGCATCAGAGACCTCAGCTTCTCTAGGGCCAGCATGTTGAGGGCGGCGCCCGTCCCCTCCCTCATTGCTTTACCTTCCCTGACCCTAAAGAGGGCAGGTACGCATTTACAGGTGGGTGAACTGGGGGAACTGTACTGAAGCCAAGGTGTGCAAACAGTCACCCATCCGCTTGGTAACCACGCTCGATACTGCTCGACAATGGCTTGAGGAAAGCGAGTGATCGACCACTGAGCTATCCCGTACCCTCTAATTATACTCATTTTATTTATTTATTTATTCTTTTGAATTGATGATAATGGAATAAGCACTCGTGTGCTTTTTTTTTACATCCAGTCCCCGTGTGTATGCAGTTTTGTAAATCTTATCTGTTCCCACCGGCACACAATGGCCTACTCTTACGAAACGCGGAACAGGATTTAACGTGTGCGCAAGATGTTCTGCGTGCGTTCGCACACGGGGCCTCGGTTTATAGTCTCATCCGAAAGACTTTTGGGTGGAGTGGAGTCAGCACTGATGTTAACTCCAGGAGAAAAATCCCCTCGACCGGGAATCGAAACCGGGTCGTCAAATTGCGAGCGCAATGTCCTGACCACCAGGCTATCCCGTCCCCCTACTTACTACCCTACTACCCTTACTTGAAGGCGGCATTTTTCTCTGCAGCCTCGATCATCATGTTGAAGAGGGTTTTGAAGCGCGTGCAGGTCAGCGTGACCGTCTCCTCGAAGTTGTCCGGTCTGAGGACGTTCCTTACCACCAGCGTGACGTTCTTGGTGGCCAGCTGACAGGACACACACAGCTTGGTCTCCGTGGAGCTCCACTTCCAACAACTGGGCCTGCAAGGACAAAAGCCAGGATGTCACATCATCAACAACATCAACAACAACAACTCAAAACCAGCACGCCATGGCTAAAATTGCATACACAAGAGGACTGGATGTAAAAAATAATAATAATAAGAGCATGAGTGCTTATTCCATTATCCTCGATAAAAAAAAAAAAGAATAAATAAATATAAAAGAATAAATAAATAAATAAATGGCGCAGTGTTAAGCGTGCGCGCGCGCGCACACACACACACACACACACACACACACACACACACACACACACACACACACACACACACACACACAACCTCTAGTGTAAGCACAGGCAGTCATCCTATACTTTCTTCAAAGTTCATGTTCTTGCTGGAAAATAATATGCTTGCAAAACGGTGGAAGTTACACAAAAGTACAGGTTACCACGACCTCCCAGCAGTAGTAAAGGTGAAGAGGTAAAAAGGTAAAGGTGTCCCATAATGTGTGTGTTCGTAGTGGAGCAAGGCAACAGAGACCTCAGCTTCTCTAGGGGAAAGCATACTGAGGGCGGCGCCCATCTCCTCTCCTCGCTGCTTTACCTTCCCTGACCCTAAAAAGAGCAGGTATCCACTGACAGCTGGGTAACTGAGGGACTGTACTGAAGCCAAGGTGCACAAACGGTGACCCATCCAATTGGTAACCACGCTCACTGCTGCTTAACCCTGGCTGGGGAAAAGTGAGTGCTCTGACCGCTGAGCTATCCCGTCCCAGAAGTGACAGTTCAAAAAAGGAAAAGGGCAAAACAAAAGCTAAACAAAAACACAACAGCAGCAACAACAACAACAACAACAAAATTGAGCAGATGGGTTGTTGTTGTTTTAATTCTTTTACCCAAAAGATCATGAAGAAGAGGAGAATATCTGCTTCAGCCTCAATGTCAACCATCCTTTACAAGTCCATCTCTCTCTCTCTCTCTCTCTCTCTCTCTCTCTCTCTCTCTCTCTCTCTCTCTGTTTACCAAACAGATTCTATAAGTAATAACTAAAAATATTTGTTGATATTTGTCTGGATTTCGAGTTATTGTTCATGTCTTCTTTTCTGTCCATCCATTATTAACATGACATTTATAATTAGCCCCCTTTGACTGATGGGCTTGTAGCTTTTGTCAAATAAAATTCGTTCATTCATTCATTCTCTCTCTCTCTCTCTCTCTCTCTCTCTCTCTCTCTCTCTCTCTCTCTCTCTCTCTCGTAAAAAAAGTCTTCACATGTCTGGTGTAGCAAGTCTTGTTTTCGAATCGGTTATATAAACAGCTATCCGGGTATCGTATATGGGTTGAAACCGGATGGGGTGTACGCACTCTCAATCTGACATAGGCTACCAGATATGCATGCGTGTGTGTCTGGATGCATGCGTCCTAGTGTTAGTGCTCGTACGCGCACACGCGCGCGCGTGCGCACACACACACACACACACACACACACACACACACACACACACACACACACACCACCACCACCACCACCACCACCACAACACAACACAACACAACAACACACACACACACACACACACACACACACACACACACACATGCACGTGCGTGCATGCATGCGTGAGGGATGACAGGTTAATGCCAAGCACTCATAATCAATCTTGTTTTAAAAGGAAATTTTGAAAAACAAACAAACGGAAAGTACATGGAAACTGCCTTTCAGTGTGAAAAATAAGCCCACTACTAGATCCGTATTGTTTGTTTTGTAAGTCACTCTTTGGACAAAGTAAAGAGAGAGAGAAAAAAAAAGAGGGGGAAGGGAAGCCAAACACTTGGTATGAAGAGCAGTGTGCAGTGAATGCAGGTATTGTTATGGCGCAGAACTCCCGTCTGTAAATGTCAAATGCAAAAGCACACCCTGCCCATACTCACACCCACACCCACACATAATATATATATATATATATATATATATATATATAATATTATAATATAGATACACATGTGGGGTGTGTGTGTGTGTGTGTGTGTGTGTGTGTGTGTGTGTGTGTGTGTGTGTGTGTGTGTGTGTGAGTGAGTGTGGTGTGTGTTTGGGTTTGAGTTTTTTTGTTAGGGTTTTTGTTTGTTTTGTTTTGTTTTTAGAGGGGGGGTTTACAAACACATTATAAAACAATATACAAACCCTGTCTACTCAATCGTTTAAGAAAAATTACATGAAAGACACAACGCAAAAATGAACTTACCATCTATTACATTTTGAGGTTCTCTGATCTAACCTGAATACTTGTTAGATACTCCCAAATTTCTCTTGTTCTGATATAAGATAATACCAAAATGTTTCATGTCACAGTAACAAACCGATATCAAAAGCAACTTACCCAGTCCAAAGCCAGCCCTGACAGACACTGACAGCACAGGCACAGATGAAGATGGAAACCAACAGCTTGGCAGCCATGCTCATGAATTCAATATTGGCAGGTAGAGATCTTCCAATAATGGATGATAGCACACAGACGCCAAATGGACGCAGATATCTTCAAATATGATAATTATGTCAGCACGCAGACTTTTTTTCTGTGGGATGAACTTTTTAGCTCGTGGAGGAGGAAATACGACCACAAGCAAGCTTGATCAACACAGAGCTTTGCTTCGCTTTTTATATGATGGGAGCATGCCAGTCCCTAACGTTCATTGGTTGTACCTCCGGCCCTTTGAAAAGTTCTTGTCGTTGATATTACGTCATCTTTAGCAATGCGTGGACCGGATCCCGGATCTGTCCAACTTTACCTAGGCCTATAGTCTAGTCTAGCCAACAAACAACACACCCTTTCTCTGGCCAACATACAAGTAACAGCCTTTTCCCCCAGCCGTAGGCCTACTCTTTTTTCTCTTTCTTTCTTTTTTTTTTTTTTTTAAGATCCAGTCAGTCCCTGTCTACATGCCGTGTTATAAATAAATGTTGTCATTGGCACAAATGTCCTACTTTATCGAAAGGTTTTCCCTAACATGTGTATCTTTGTTTTAACGTCTATCCACTAAAAAGTGGTTTTAGACAGGACAATGAGAAAGAGATAGAAGTGAACATGTGTGTTTGTTTGTTTGTTTAACTTGAATGAATGATACAAGGGAAAAAAACAGATCAAGATTCAAGATTTAATTCGCCTTTGACCCCTCTTGGGGCATGGAGGATTTCAGTAAACAAAATCAACTGAACATATATATAATTTGCATTAACAAAATATGTTTACAAGAAAAAATTCACAGAAATAGAAATATAGTCAACCTTTTCATCAATGTCATGCAACCTTACTCTTAACTAGAAATTTGCTAAGTTTTAATAAAGTATCTTTGTCAGAAGAGAACAAATTGCAAAATGTGAACATAGATCTTGAATAGAGATATTCCTGAGGTATGACATTCTTCTGAAGCTCCGAACACTTTGGACATTCCATTATGAAGTGAAATTCATTTCCTATCGCTTTCATGTTACATTGTTTCTAAGACGATTTTCGCTTTGAATGCCATTAACTCGTCCTGTTTCAATCGGCAAAGAATGATTGATACACCTGATTCTAAATAATGAAATCATGTTATTATATGGCAACTCAGTAATGTAGGCTACTTTTCCCTCTTAAAACACTTTTTTTGTAACTGCGATAAAATATGCATTGATTACTTCTTTGTAGCTTTTCTGACCACGACTTTACCAAATTATCCTTTAAAGCCTTACTGACTTTGCCACATAAACTATCTTTGTTTACAAAATTCCGTGTTTCCCACACACAGCCAAACCGTGTTTCAATTAACATTTTGTGAACTTTCTTGATCCATTATGAACAAAACACTTTTTACGTATACAAATCATACAATACATGATACAATTTTGATGAAAATTTGTCAGAATTATCAGCAATAATTATCCAACCATGAGAAACTTCATTGAACTGTACATACAAAATAAAACAAAGGAAAAGAAAATCTTCTATCAATCGTAAAGAAACGTAAACTTAAATGGTACGGGCATGTCACAAGATCAAAAG
>CM060319.1:3312652-3327652 GCA_030674155.1 Stramonita haemastoma | reverse complement strand
CCAGCTTTCGGCTATGGCGTTGTGCCCTTGGAAAAGGCACTTTACGGCTATTTTCTCACCCCACCCAGGTGTAAAAGGGGTACCAGCCTTGTGTTGGGGGGTTAACCCTGCAATAGACTGGCATCCTATCCAGGGGGGAGTCTATGACTCAGTCGCTTAACGCCACAGAAACCGGGATAAGCACCGGCCTGATGAGCATTAGGCTCGGGACAGACTTTAACTTTTAACTGTCTGCCATATGAGGGGGACGGGATAGCCTAGTGGTCAGAACATTGCGCTCGCAATTTGACGACCCGGTTTCGATTCCCGTTCGAGGAGATTTTTCTCCTGGAGTTAACATCAATGCTGACTCCACTCTCCCCCAAAGTCCTTCGGATGAGACTATAAACCGAGGCCGCGTGTGTGAACGCACATAGAACATCTTGCACACACGTTAAATCATGTTCCGCTTTTCTGAAGAGTAGGCCATCGTGTGCCGGTGGGAACAGATGACATTTACAAAACTGCATACACACAGGGACTGGATGTAAAAAAAAATTTTTAAAAAGCACACAAGTGCTTATCCCATTACCCTCGATATAGAAGAATAAATCTGAACGAACACGCCTAACAAGTCAGGCCCAGCTGACAGCATGATTCTTCTTTGTCGAACGCTCAGACTCCAACTGTTGTCTGTCATATGAGCCAAAAAGCCTGACAAGACAGGCCCAGTGTAGGCTATCCGGCTTGTGTGCGGGAGAGAATTGTCATCCTTTCAGTGTTTCTGGAGAAAACTAAAAAGGTAGAAGAATGGACAAAGGAGGCAGAAATCAGACAAGAAGGAGGTGACCGGAAGAAAAGGAGCAAAGCAAAAACAAAAAAGAGGGGTAGAAAAGAGGGAATTTCTTGCACAGAATTTCCAAAGGGCGTGGATGGTTGTTTTCTTATATTGACAGGCTCCCTGCAACTCCATTGGAGACAATAGTATAGGCTAATGATGAACACATGAGTTGGATAGGGAAGTGTGTGTGTGTGTGTGTGTGTGTGTGTGTGTGTGTGTGTGTGTGTGTGTGTGTGTGTGTGTGTGTGTGTGTTGTGTGTGTGTGTGTGTGTGTGTGCATGCGTGCGTGGTGTGTGTGTGAACCAGCATGGATGTGTTAATGCCCTATTTATTTGTTACCTCGGTCTGCTGTTGTTCACAGACGGGTGGATAGATAAACTGCTTCAGTCTTGGTAACATTTTTTTAAACATTATTTTAAAGACTGAAGAAGAAGAACCTGGTAGGTGTTGGACACTAAGTGTTGCTGTAAGCAATCAAAGTTGGTAGCTAAAGATCTGCAGCTCCGTGGCAGAACTGAGATCTTACTGCTATAGCTCATTACCGGTATATTTTAATCTGTTTTGTTTCCTCTCTACAGGCAAATAGCGTGTTAAAGGTCATGGGAAAGAAAGCAAAAACAAAAACTAGTCAGAAGGTAGATGGATCGGTGGTCTAGAGTTAACGCAACGCGCCTGTCTAGAAAGCGAAACGTCCGGGTCGGAGTGTGCGGTGGTTTGAATCCTGTTTGGGGCTAAAACTTTTCCCCCATCCATTAGACCATGAGTGGTGGTCTGGGTGCTAGTCTTTTGGATGAGACGATAAACCAACGTCCCTTGTGTTACACATCATTATTTAACGCACGTAAAAGAACCCACGGCAACAAGAGGGTTGTCCCTGGCAAAATTTTGTAGAAAAAAGTCACTCTGACAGAGAAACAAATACAGTTGTGTCTGGGGAAAAAGAAGAATTGGGTAGGCGCTGCACTTGTGGCGACGAACTCTCCCCGGGGAGAGCAGCCCAAATTTCACGCAGAGAAATCTGCTATGACAAAAAGTGGTATGAAAAAACAATACAATACAATACAATACAATACAGTACAATACAATACAAAGGCCTAACTATGACCAAAAAATGGATCCTTTGCGAAAAGAAAGAGTTAATTTTTAGCTTAATGAATAGAGTACATCAGATACGGGGATTACACAGAACAGTGGGAGGGATTACACCGCCAGCTTTTGTTGTTGGGAAAATGGCTGCACAAGACACGCTCCTCCCTCGGATTTCCTTTATGTCTGCACAGTTTGTGTGATTTAAAGAAGTTTATCAATGGTATTCAGTCTCTTTATTTTCCTTTGTATCACAATATACGATATAGATACATGAAAGATTTTATGTGGAAACACTGCCACCTTGATGATGTTTGTGCGTGCGTGCGTGAGTTGTGTGTGTGTGCGTATGTGTGTGTGTGTGTGTGTGTGTGTGTGTGTGTGTGTGTGTGTGTGTGTGTGTGTGTGTGTGTTGTGTGTTGTCTGTCTGTCTGTCTGTCTGTCTGTCTGTCTGTCTCTCTCTCTCTCTCTCTCTCTCTCTCTCTCTCTCTCTCTCTCTCTCTCTCTCTCTCTCTCTCTCTCTCTCTCTCTCTCCTCTCTCTCTCTCTCTGTGTGCTTGCATATGTACATGAATACGTGCGTGTGTGTCCGTCGGTGTTTGTGTCTCTTTGTGTCTGTGTTTTGTCTGCTTCTGTATTGTTGTTGCTCTTCTTTTTCTTCTTCTTCTTGCTGGTGTTTTCAACACACTCCATACAATTCAGTTCAATTCAATTCAATTCCGTTCAATATCTTCTTTGTCCTCTGTCAAAGGAAGTGTGTTTCCAGACATGTATACAAAACTCGCCAGTGCAAGCGGACGCATTTCAGTTGCACACCACCCTTTTATTTTCTTATTTTTGTTTTGTTTATTTTCTTCTTATTTCTAGCAGACATACAGTACAGCACTTTGTCTACTGTTAACTGCACCCACAAAAACCAAAAACAACAACAACCAAACAACAACATCGACAACAAAAAGTATCAGCGAAAGGGCTAGCTCGTGATTTACAAGCCATGCAATTTTGCAATAATTTGGTAGAGAGGCCTATGACTTTTCGTCTGTTTTTCAAGTTCACATTGTTTCCTCTCATTTTTGTGCCATCAGCTAGACTCCTAATCAAGCAGGCAAATGCTCAAATGATGACCTTTTCCAATTTGTTCATAATTATATTAAGGCATTAATCTTTCTGCCAAATATAAAAACCACGAAAGCAAAAAACAAAATCAACGACAACAACAACAAAACCAATCAAAACAAACAGAAAACATTAAAATACGCATGCGACAATGATCACATTCTGCAAAGATATGTTCTATAATAATTTTTTAAAGTAAATTTTTAAAAATGTTTGAATAGTACTCTGTAGAAAACGCAACTTCAGGTGTAATCCATTTTATTTATTTTTTATTTTATTCTTTCATATCGAGAATAATGGGATAAGCACTCTTGTGCTTTTTTACAACCAGTCCCCGTGTGTATGCATTTTTGTAAATGTCATCTGTTCCCACCGGCACACGAAGGCCTACTCTTCCGAAAAGCGGAACAGGATTTAACGTGTGTGCAAGATGTTCTGCGTGCGTTCACACACGGGGCCTCGGTTTATAGTCTCATCTGAAAGACTTTGGGGGGAGAGTGGAGTCAGCACTGATGTTAACTCTAGGAGAAAAATCCCCTTGAACGGGAATCGAACCCGGGTCATCAAATTGCGAACGCTATGTTCTGACCACTAGGCTATCCCGTTATTAATCTAGAGCTGGGTTGTGTCCTGTACTCGTGGGGTTGGGGGGGGGGGGGGGGTTGTTTTGGGTTTGTTTTTGTTTTTGTTTTTTTGGTTTGTTAGTTTTGGTCGGCAAGACTTGCCGCTTAGCTTATGCTGCGCTTCGTCAGATCAGTAACATCAGAATGGATATCGATGTAGATACAGCCAAAAAACTCGTTTGTGCCCATGTTCTATCTAGGCTTGACTATGCAAACTCCCTGCTTGCAGGCTGTCCCAAGTTTTTAATAGAGAAATTACAAAAGGTACAAAACTCAGCTGCCCGACTGGTACTCAAAACACAGAAGCGTAATCACATCACACCTGTATTGCGAAATCTACACTGGCTTTCAATCCAAGCTCGCATCCAGTACAAAGTTTTGATGCATTGTCATAATTTCTTCTTGAACAAAGTTCCAGCATACTTCTCCGATACTCTTTCTGTGTACCACCCAAACAGACCACTCCGCTCATCCTATGACACTAGAATCTTGAGAGTTCCCAAAGTAAAATAAAAAATAAAATAAAAATAAAAAAAACCAGCACGGCGAGCGCTCATTCTCTCATGTAGGTCCCACTCTCTGGAACGCACTTCCATCTGAAATAAGACACACTGACCCTACTTCCTCCTTTAAAAGGTTGCTCAAAACACACCTTTTTATCCGATTCTTGTTCCTGACCACTGATCAAAATTGATTTCCCATTTATTGACTCATCTCTGACTCTAGTGCTGGTCTTTTGCTGTTTTGGGCTTTGATAAGGTTCTTCACTTCTATTTTACTTCATCTTATTTTTTGTTAATGTGGGTAGGGCCTACATGTAGGGTAAATCCGTTTTTTTTGTTATTCCGTGTTGTGTATTTTGTGTATGCGTGTTTTGTTGGTTTCTCCTTTTTTTTGCGTGTGTGTGTGTGTGTGTGTTATTTATTTATTCTTTTATATTTATTTATTCTTTTATACCGAGGATAACAGAATAAGCAATCATGTGCTTTTTTTCATCCGGTCCCCGTGTGTATGCAGTTTTTGTAAAATATTGTCATCTGTTCCCACCGGCACACGATGGCCTACTCTTACGAAAAGCGGAACAGGATTTAACGTGTGCGCAAGATGTTCTGCGTGCGTTCGCACACGGGGCCTCGGTTTAAAGTCTCATCCGAAGGACTTTTGGGGAGAGTGGAGTCAGCACTGATGTTAACTCCAGGAGAAAAATTTCCTCGACCGGACTCGAACCCGGGTCGTCAAATTGCCAGGTGTGTGTGTGTGTGTGTGTGTGTGTGTGTGTGTGTGTGTGTGTGTGTGTGTGTGTGTGTGTGTGTGTGTGTGTGCATTGTACTTCACTTCACATTTTCTTGATGATATTGCTTTTTACTTTTATTCTCTGGCAATGTAATATGCTGTGTATTGTATGTGCATGCAATTTTTCCTTATTTTTTGTGCTAGACAAATTTTTCACGTTCATAGTAACCTATTTAAATTGATTTGATTGTACAGCGCGGTGAGCCCATGTTTGTTTGGGTATTGTTTTTTTTGTTTGTTCGGTTTTTTTTTTGTTTGTTTTTTTTTTGGAGGGGGAATTCGCGCTATATAAGCCTCCATTTTAGTAGTAGTAGTAGTAGTAGTAGTAGCAGTATTAAGGGAAGTGACTGCAGTGCAATTGTCGCGTTAATCTGTTAGGGAGGTTCTTTCCCTTTAAATGCAAATAGCCAACAATCAGCCAAACTGTTATTCATTCATTTCTGTATTCAATCATTTTCTTCTTCTTTGATTATTTCGGCTTTTCCCACAATTACAAAATAGGAAAATTAGAATAGCAGCCACATGACATTAAACAATGAACAATAAGGGGGGAGGGTGTACATCGTTTTTATTGACAAAGCCTAGGTCTAGCCGTTTTTTATTTCAGGGGGAGGCCACTCCCATTTGAAATACATTCGAACTCAAATAAAAGCAGACGAACCATCTAGCGGGTCTTTTAAATGCCAACGTTACATAAACTTTTGTTATTTTGAATATAACAACACCAACATGGATCCTTTGCGATCAGGATGCAAGAGAAGGCGGCAAACAGTTCACGGAGATGAGATTACTAAGGTAACTTTGAATTTCTTATCTCACGCCTGCCACAAGTGGGCGGAGTGGCAGTGTAACCAGTAATAAATTCGAGGCAGTGTCTTATTCACTAATGATGCACAAGTGAGAGCTTGCTGTCGTTGTGGGTGGGATATCGGTCCGTTATTCTTTTTCACAACATGACTAGACTTGGAAAATGATGGCAGTGAATTGATCAATACTGACATGTCTCATTGCCACTGAACACTGCCACTCCCATCCCAGGATCGATCATTTGTCATAATTTAAAATCACCAGGCTAATCTGCCTAGGGCAACTTGGTGTACCATTCCAACAAGCAAAATGATTAATCGAAATGATTATCTACACTAGCACCCGGCCTAGGGGACGGGATAGCCTAGTGGTTAGAACATTGCCTGCAGTCTGATGACCAGGGTTGATTGGGGTTCAAGGGGATAAATTTTCCCCTGGAGTTAACATCAGACTCAGTGCAGACTCCACTTCCCCCAGAAGTCCTTTGGATGAGACTGTAAACTGAGGCCCCATGTGCTAACGCATGCAGAACTTTTTGTGCACACCTTAAAACCTGTTCTGCTTTTCAGAAGAGCATCCCATTGTGTGCCGGTGGGAACAGATGACAAAATTTGCAAAACCACATACACACAGAGACTGGATGTAAAAAAAAAAAAAGCACATGAATGCTTTTTCCATTATTCTCGATATTAAAAGAATAAATGAATAATTTTAATAGATAGATAGTAAGTAGGTCACAATTGATGCCCTCAGTTTGCATTCATGACAATTATTATTGTAGACTATTGAACAAAGTAGACAAAAACTGAAAAGTGCTAGGCCTATATAATGCAGATTTACTGATGTATTGAACCCTTTTTTTCCGTCTAGATGCCTATCACACAGTAACAACAAGAATGAGTACATAGAGGGCCGGTAGGGAGTGATAATATCAAGCATAAGAAACAAAGGAATTCAGAACCCAGAAATGATACTATAGCTGTGTTAGTGTGTGATTGTATTAAAATACTTTTGACACAAGAAATAGAACATCTAGCTGACAAGAAACAATTCCAGATTCATCTTTATGTTTTTTTCATTTATTTTTAGGATAATGAAATATGCACTCATGTGCTTTTTTTTAATTTTATGTCTGGACAGTCTCCATGTGCATGTGTTTTTTTTTTTAATTGTCACCCTTTCCTACTGGCACACAATGGCCTACTCTTCAGAAAAGTGGAAGAGGTTTTAACGTTGCACAAGATGTTTTGCACGCACTCACACCAGGAGCTGACGCTGTCTCATCTGAAGGACTTTGGGAGAGGTAGAGTCAGCACTGATGTTAACTCCGGGGGGAAAATCCTCTTGATTCAAACCCAGATAAGCAGATGGATGGCATGAATCATATATAGCACAGAAAATGTTTGCATGAAAATAAGTCCTGGCACAATGTAAAAAATTTTCTGTGGTACATACGCTTGATTATGATACTCCCCCTCCCCCCTCCCCCCGTCACCACCATTCTTCAGATAAAAAATAAACTAATCTAGCATTAAACAAAACAGAAGAGATTAATTTAAACAAGTACACAGTACTAATTACCAACTAAAAAATTACCTGAGCAGCTGATCCAATATATAGATTTTTGCCTTCTGTTTCCATCTCCTATCTCAGTATCTCTCCCTGTCTTCAACATCTGAAATCCCCTTTACCCTGCCAAAGTGTACTATAACCTTTATGAGTGTGTGTCTGTATGTGTGTGTGTGTTTGTGCGTGTGTGCATGCATGCATGCGTACGTGTCTGTGTGCATTCAAATTTGCTATTTTCTAAAATTAGTAATTGCTGTTGATTGTTTGTGTGTTGTATCAGTCAAATGCAAGCGCTTTGATTTGTTTTTGCAAGACACAGGGCTATATATATAAATTCCATGTATTATTATTATTATTGCCATCACTTTGAAAAATCTTCACTGAGGCCTTTCCCAAAGCACACCCAAAGCAGCTGTAACTAGTGTAGGTGCCCACAGTGCTACACCCAAAGCCAAAGCCATAAGTTGAACATAATGTTTGTTGTGTTTTGTTTCCTTTTGGCCTGAGGAGATGTTTCTGTATGATGAGTGTATCACTATCTGTATGCAGTTCTAACATTCCATGATGTATAATTTGCTACATCTGCCCAGGGGGAAGGATAGCTTCTTTAATTCAGTAAAACATCAAACCCGTGGTCTGACAGTGATTGACAGTAATTAATTTAATGGGAGTCACCACTAAGGTTGTTTTGTTTTTTTAATAAGGGGGGGAGGTCCTCAGGAGTTAACATTGGTCAATTACTCCATTTCCCTGTAAGTTCTGTGGGTGAGACTAAAAATGAGATCCTGTGCAGATGCATACCTATGTTAGCATGTAATGTATGCAGAAAACTGGAAAAAAAATACATACTGAAGATGGATGAAGAGTGTGCCAGATGTATTCATAACACAGACAATAAAACATTTCCAACATTCAAACTACATACCTGTAAGTAACCTGGTGAGTGATGCTTTACCAACTGCTTAACTCAGTGCATTGTTTTACACCTATTCTTTGAAGTATAACTGTTATGTATGCTACAAGGTGTTTTAGACAATGGTACATTCACCTAAGAAGGTACTGAAAAGGGGATGAGGTGGAAGGATGAAGAATGTAACAGATGCTGATAAGTCTAGTACATTAACCTTCCTAGTGGTGACTGGCAATGAAATACTTTCTGCAACTGATATTAGGACATGTGACTCAAAATCACACAGAACACTTTGGATATTTCCATATTTTTTGCTTATATCATATTCTATTCCTTTGCTTTTACACAAGGCAGTGAGCTCAAGGCAATTAAACAATATATGGTGGACGGTTAGGTATGTATTCATGAATATATTATATAATTAAAGTATCCTTTTCTTTTAAATCTTCTTTTATAACAAAAAAAATATGTTGCTTCAAATCTTATGTCTTTAGACTTACTACTAAGTCTACTTACATTGCTGTTGGGGTTTTTTTTTGCAGGTGTCCAAGACTGGAACTGACTTTGAATTCAAGCAGCCATTTCCACCACAAAGTAGAGACGCCACACCTAGCAGCGCCTTTGAAAGGAGACCTTCCCTCGATGCCATGAAGACCAAAGCCAGAACTCCGGGTCGAAACCAGACCCCAACCAGATGTAAACAGAGCGCGGGGGACAGTCAGGTGGGGACAGGGTGGGACAGTCTGCGGCGCAGCGTCCTGAAGCGGGACATGCCAGGGTCTCTGGCGGTGCTGCAGGGCACCATGAAGACAGAGCTGCGGCGCCGCGTGTCCCACAAGGTCCTCAAGCACAAGCTGCTCAGGCTGCAGGACTACTCCCTCCCCCACCCCATCACCACCCCTCACAACGTTCACCTGCCGCGTCAGACGGGAGACAAGGAAAACATGGAAGTGGAAGAAGCAGTCAGCAGGAAGGAGGAAGAGATGGACACCTCCCTGGAAGAGGTGTGGGTGCGAAGGACCACCCCTCCCAGACAGGCCGCCCGCCAGGCTTTGCTGGCCATCGCTGACATGAACACACACAGCAGAAGTCCCCAGACGTCCACCAGAACTGCTCAAAGACTGGCGAAGAAGGCAGCTGCTTCCAAGGTTAGTGCCATAAATAATTGATTTTTGTGTTCACTGATGATTTTTAGAGAAGTCTACAACTGTGATTAAATCCACTGGATGATGGTTATTTCAGTCATTTAGCTGGCATGAATCAGGGATAAAGCCAGAAACATAACTGAAAAGAAATTGGGGGGAGGGGTGTTGAAGAAAAGTCTCATTCAAATCTTAGACAGGTATTCAGCCCTTGTTTACATCCTTCATAGCACTTAATTATGCGCTGCAAAATCTCAAACATAGAGCTATCAGCTGATGAGAGTGAACATCTATGCCTGATTCTGCATGTTGAACATGTATAATAATTTACTGCTGTGACAGTACATTCTCATTCGGATAACTTGTTTCCGACTGATGTAATCAGCCACCAACAGTGGTAATAAAAAATTCTTGTTACAGACTAATCTACTTATAGATAGGGTTCATGCATACCTTTTGTTGTATTGCTTTATGTACATTGTTTGGCATTGTGTGATTCGTATTATTGTGCCTTCTCCCTACTATGTTAAAAACTGATGCCGTGTCTGTGAGGTATCAAACACTACTAGTCTTTTAGTAGTTTTACTCTTTATCATCACCAGTGACAGCCATTTACAGTAACTGACATTCTTACATACCCACACCCACTTACAGTCACACACACACACACACACACACACACACACACACCACACACACACACACACCACCACACCACACACACACACACACACACACACACACACACACACACACACACACACACACATGCACACTCTCACAACACACCACACACACACACACACACACACACACACACACACACACACACACACACACACACACATGGAGAGAGAGCAAAGCAAACCACACAGTTCAGTTGAGTGCACTCTAAAGCTTCTAAATTTAAGAGTTTGCTCCCCTGATCATTCTCTCTCTCTCTCTCTCTCTCTCTCTCTCTCTCTCTCTCTCTCTCTCTCTCCTCTCTCTCTCTCTCTCACGCACGCACGCACACACACACACACACACACACACACACACACACAACACGAGGGACTTTTTCGGTTTGAACGCTTAGTATCTCTCTTTTTTTTTTTGGGGGGGGGGGGTGGTTTTCTTTCTTAAAAACAAAAGTATACACATGTATGTACACATGCAACTGCAAGAACTGGAGTGGCCTGCGTCCACTAGTAAAACGCGGTAACTCCATTAAAATTCGAACTAAAGTTTGGACAAAATTCACATATTCAGTTCAATAAACACCAATCTTTCCATCAAGCCCTTTGCAGCATAGACACCTTTCCAGTTCTACCAAAGTTTTGAGACAAAAGAGATTGAAGAGGGGAAATTGATTTTTTTTTTTTTTAAAGAACAGTGTAAAATGGAGTTACTGTGTTTTGCCATGTGGGAGATACATGTGTAGTTCTGTACAGTGTGGTGATGAAAAAGACTCAATAGCCTTGTCTAGGCCTACTGAACGCTGTCTGACGTCATCCGAATCTTTGTCTGGAGCACAATGAGACTTTAGAACGTCTGGCACAACTTATAGGGCGCATCAATCCTTTGGCAGTCGTTGACATTGCACGAAAGCTGTGTTCCAATGCCCCCCCCCTCCCCCCCCCCCCCCTCTCTCTCTTTCTCTCTCTCTCTGTTTGAAAGTGTGTGTGTGCGCGCGCGCGCGCGCCCACACGTGCTTATGTGTATGTCTGTGTCATCAGTGTGTGTGCGAGCGCGCGTGCTGTTTGGCTGCTTTCGGACGTGGGATCTGTTTGGGATACATTCATTTGTACAGACTTGCAAGTCAGGTCATTTCCTTTATAAATTTAAACCCAAGACAAGATAAAGCAGTGAAGCTGCAGCAATCGCTGGAGTAGGGTGTAGAAGAAACCCACATCAGTGTCTGCCTTTGGAAGGAGGACTTATCGGAGATTTGATCTGCTGCAGTTAAGGCCGTTAAGGTCCACAGCTAAGTTGCCTGCCACTCCATGCCAGACCCAACTACCATGGCTCAGCCTGGAAATGGGGTTGGGTTGGGTTTTTTTTTTTTTGGGTGTTTTTTTTTCGTTTGTTTGTGGGTGGGTTGGGGGGGGGGGGGGGGGGGGGGGGGGGGGGTGGGAGTGGTTTTGTTGTTGTAGTTTGTTGGTTGGTTGGTTGGTTTTGTTGTTGTTGTAGGGGGAGACGTCTTTTTTGTTTTTCAAATAAAAACTATGCAATATCGTGTCAATATAACCTCCTCCCCTTCCTCCTCCCCTTCCTCCTCCTCCTCCTCCTCTGTCTCTGTATGTCTGTCTTTCTCTCTCACTCTCTCTCTCTCTCTCTGCCTGCCCTCTCTCTCTCTCTCTCTCTCTTCTCTGATAAAATTATTTTCAACATTTCTCTGTGCACACGTGCGCATGCGCGTGTGTGTATGTGTGTACTCACTAAGAGGAAGAAAGCCAGATAATGCTGCCAGTCTTTTGTATTGATCAACCCGCTAATTTACGAAAGATCTACAAGTGGATGATGGAACCACACCGGTCGCGCTTGAAATATTGACGGGAGATAGTCGAGAGCTATTGGCCTGTTTGCTCCTACTTCTGGAGCTGAAATAACAGGCGGAGACGGGGCTGGTTAATGTTTGTAATAACCTGGCTGGTCCGAAGGGAAATATTGGAAAAGGCATACCCATTATGAGATTACTGACAGACTGATGTCATACTAATAGTCATCATACCGTTTTATGGCCCGGCTTGTTCGGGTTTGTCGCGGTCTGCCTGCAGTTAGTGCTGTTCACAGTTTTACGTCGCCATTTGTCCTGTCGCTGAAGGAAGATAGAGATAGTACATACACGTCAGACTTTGTTTGCCAAAGCATTCAGTTGCATCACAGTTGAATGATTTTTATGGAAGCATTTATTATGTCATGTATCAGAAGAAAATATAAATCTAAAATGTTGTTAAAGCCTTAAGGTCGGTGGGTAAGACTGGGTTGCCTTACAACACCGTAACGGGAAAATTGATTGCACTTTATCAATAACGGAAAAACACATTGATTACACTTAATTAATAACGGAAAAACACGTTGATTACACTTAATTAATAACGGAAAAACACGTTGATTACACTTAATTAATAACGGAAAAACACATTGATTGCACTAACTTGACTAAGTAACGGAAAAACATTGATTGCACTAAGTAACGGGAAAACACATTGATTGCACTAAGTAACGGAAAAACACATTGATTGCACTAAGTAACGGAAAAAACACATTGATTGCACTAAGTAGGCATGCTTTTTACTGAAGTGTGTGTGGTTTAGTTTGGTTAAGAGGCGGGGATTGTTTTATTTTATTTTGTTTGTGTTGGTTGGGGGGGGGGGGGGGGGGGGGGGTTGTTTTTATCTTTTTTGTATGTGGAGGGGGGGGGGGGAGGAGGTCTGGGTGCAAGTATTATTTGGCGAGGGTGGATAGAAATTGTACTCAGACCATCAAAATACCAGTAAGGCGCCCAACGCGCTGATCGACTTAGTAGTTACAATTAATTAAATGTTTTAGTATCTATAGGCTACTGCACAATATGACAGAAGAAGAAAGAAATGCCAAAGACAGTATCAAATACATGTGCAACTCTTCTGTTTGTTTACCCATTCTTTGTCATTTAGTCATACAATACCAATGAAAGTGTGACTTACAGAGTCGCACGTTATAGCACAGAAAAAGTGTAGGCACCTAGCGGTTTCTTTTCAACAACTGATGATATCTGATTTGAAAAAAAGTCTTTGGTAATTTTTTTTCTGTTTTAAGATCGGGAGACCAAATATTTTTGTGATGGCCTAAGAATCGCTGGGAACATGCAGTAATACAAGTGACTATCAATCATAATAATGTAACAGTTCCTTATGGCGCCAGTGCATACCAAAGTCCTGTTTCGCTAGTACTGTTTGGCAGACCTGTACTAGTGTACTGTCACCCCTCGAGGTTTAGGTCCAGGCAAGTGTAGCCGTCAAGATGGACATGACCAGTGGTCTGCCTGGATGATGGAGTGTATGTCAGGTACACCAACCGTCGACCCCGTCTCTCTCTCTCTCTCTCTCTCTCTCTCTCTCCTCTCTCTTCTCTCTCTCTCTCTCCTCTCTCTCTCTCTCCTCTCTCTCTCTCTCTCTCTCTCTCTCTCTCTCTCTCCTCTCTCTCTCTCTCTCTCTCTCTCTCTCTCTCTCTCTCTCTCTCTCTCTCTCTCCAGGCGTGGATGGGTCAATGTGATGATTGATAGGCGCTGTAGCACCGTCATAAGACGTGTGCTGACGATTTTAACATGGTGAAGTTGGTTGAAGATTGTGCGTTGTGTTATGTTTGTTTGTTTGTTTGACTGGCGCGCGCTGTTTTGTGCCTAAAATTTGCGTCAATTTTGTCTGTTGGGTTTTTTTTTTTCTCTCACCTGCCTCCATGTATGCTTCTTTATCATCAAGAGGTGGCAATACAATCTGCTTGCCACTGTGTGTGTGTGTGCGCGCGCGCACCGCGTGCGCGTACGTACATGCGGGTAGGCAGGCAGACATGCGTTTACCGTGCACAAAATTCGTGTTACTTCTAGGACTTAGGTTTATTATTGTACCTCAGGCTGTCGCCTAGTCTGTCATTACTGGCCAAGCAGATAGATGCCAATGGGGACGGGAAAGTTTGGCTTCGGGTGGGAATCGAACCTTCCACAGACGGCTGCATAATTATTACCCATGGACCGCCAGACCACAGAGCACACACGTATGTGTTAGTCACAAATCTACACAGCAGACCTCCCGGCAGATGTGGTGAATCGTATTATATGGAATATTTTGCACGCTTTCAACTTTTAATCTTCGCAAAATTGAAAACGGATACTCTCTTTTAACAGTTTATGTGAATCTTTGCAAGTGTGTGTGGTGTGTGTGTGTGTGTGTGTGTGTGTGTGTGTGTGTGTGTGTGTGTGTGTTTGTGACAGTTTATGTGAATCTTCGCTTGCTCAGTTGTGTGTGTGTGTGTGTGTGTGTGTGATCAACTTACACAGCTACGTCATAACATAAAGAGCAGCTAGTGTAAAGTATGATTCACTGCCAGATGATGCCAGTAACATCTTGCGTTTTACAACCAAAAAACAAAAAAAAGGGGGGGGGGGGGGGCTGTGAAAAAGGTCAAACATGCTCAGTGAATGCAAGCAAAGCCAGATGCATTCGTTACGCTTGTGGGGCATGGTGACGCAATGTCGGGGATGGTGGGGGAATTGAGCAACAGTTATCTTTGCGCGTATCAGCTTCTGTGTTATAGGCCTACAAAGCCTTGCTTCTTTTAAAGCAAGCAGAGATAAATTTCAAAGTTTGGTCTTTAGGGTTCTGGTGTTTCACACACTGACACAGCAACTCTCTCTCTCTCTCTCTCTCTCTCTCTCTCTCTCTCTCTCTCTCTCTCTCTCTCTCTCTCTCTTCTCTCTCTTCTCTCTCTCTCTCTTTTAAACCGAGGCCCCGTGTGCGAACGCTCGCAGAACACCTTGCGCACACGTTAAATCCTGTTCCGCTTTTCGTAAGAGTAGGCCATCGTGTGCCGGTGTGAACAGATGACATTTGCAAAACTGCATACACACGGGGACTGGATGAAAAAAAGCACAAGAGTGCTTATACCATTATCC
>CM060319.1:3311067-3312552 GCA_030674155.1 Stramonita haemastoma | reverse complement strand
ATCCTCGATATAAAAGAACAAATCAAATCTCTCTCTCTCTCTCTCTCTCTCTCTCTTCTCTCTCTCTCTCTCTCTCTCTCTCTCTCTCTCTTCTCTCTCTCTCTCTCTCTTATTTCAAACACATACACACATGCGCGCGCGCACAAGCCCAAGCAAGCGCTCGCGCGCGCGCACACACACACACACGCACGCGCACGCAGACACCCCCCCCCACACACACCACACACACACGCACGCGACGCAGACCCCCCCCCCCCACACACACACACACACAAAAACACACACACACACACACACACACACACACACACACACACACACACACACACACACACACACAACTACCTTTCCTCATTCATGCAGAACTGAATTGATTTAACACACACCAATCAAAAAAAGAAACACACTTGTCTGAGAAGATGACGATAAATGCTTGTCCCGCAGCGTCGAAAACGTCAGCAAACCGTTGTTATCGCTTCACAAAAAAAAGGGGGGGGGGGGGGGGGGGGGGGGGGGGAAGCGGTACGCAAAGGTGATGTAGTCTTGGAATCGCTTGCTGACGTAGGCCCAGTTCAAATCAGTTTCCGCCAGCGTCTAACTGTCAGTGGAACCAAAACTGAAGTGCGTGTCTTATCTTGGTCCCGAATTAACGGGACCCTCCCCCTCCCCCTCCCCGTTCCCATTCCCGACCCTCCTTCCTACTCCCTCATCCCACTTGATCTCTTCTTTCCGGCCTGTTGAGATGCACACGTAGTGAGTGTCTGCCTCTGTTCTGCCCTCCTCCATCACTGAATCTGTTTGTTTGAGATGATCCTCTGCTCCTCTAATCCCAGCTCCTCCTGTCTTCTGAATGCTTGCTTCCTTATCTGAAGGAGGAGAGAGGTCACAGCGGCCAAGTAGTGTGTGTGTGTGTGTGTGTGTGTGTGAGTGCGTGTGTGGTGCGTGTGTTTGTGCGTGCGTGTGTGTGTGTGTGTGTGTTGTGTGTGTTGTGTGGTGTGTGTTGTCGTGTTGTTGTGTGTGTGTGTGTGTGTGTGTGTGTTGTGTGTGTGTGTGTTGTGTGTGTGTGTGTGTGTGTGTGTGTGTGTGTGTGTGTGTGTGTGTGTGTAGGCCGAAAAGGGAAGGGGAGGATGGAATGGGGTGGAAATCAGCGTGGGTGATTAGATTTCTCCATCCACCTTTTGTGTTGGTTTGCTGATAGAGATAAGGAAGGATACATTTACAAAAATTAAGCCCGCACAAAAAAAAAAGATCAAGAAAAAGAAGAAGAAAGAAACCAAACCAATACAAAAGTAAAAAAGAAGGAAAACCTCCGAATGCTTTCCTGTCGTAAAACAAGTTACAGCTGTATGGATTTTTTTAGGAGAAGAAAGCCAAGCAAGAGCGTGAACGTATATGCGCACTCCATGGGTGGACTATTTAGACGTCTTTGTCGAAGAGCTTATTTTCTCACTGTGATAGGGCTTGCCATACGTTCTTGTCTGCGCC
>CM060319.1:3303567-3308567 GCA_030674155.1 Stramonita haemastoma | reverse complement strand
CGGTGACTGAGAAGCGTATGTGGGGAGTGCTGATCTCAGTGCGGTACCTGCTTAGTGCTCAGAGTGAGTGTGTGTGTGTGTATGTGTGTGCCGTGTGACCATTGAGGCAAGCACGGTCTGGCACAACACGTCATCGCCTGGCTTTCCACTGGTGTGTGCATCTAGACTTGCACTAACGTGGGAAACACGCGGCAGTTGCACGACTGGGGAAGTAGTGTAGACGCTACCAGTCACAGTACAGTGCTGTGCCAATGGGAAAAGCGTTGCATGCTGCTGCACTGTCGCTGCCGACATCACACATCTGTTTTCTGCTGCTGCTGCTGCTGCTGTCATGAACCAATTGATCGTCAGTGATACCGGCACTCCACGTCGTTTGTGGTGAGTGCCAAGCGCAAGAGGCAGGCAAGAGTGTGCTAGAGAGAGACTTGCAGCCCGTGTGAAAAAAATTGCTAACAATGACATTGTTTTCGTGAGAAAAAGGACCCTGGACTTCTAGCTTCTGTTTTATTTGCGTGGCAACTTCAGCACCTTGAAAGGTCGTTATGACTGTGCTAAGAAGCTAGCACTAGCAGCCGACACAGCCGGGATTTTTTACGATCGACCAACCAGTCTGTAGTAAAGTTCCACTGAGCCCAGTGCTGCATTACATCATACAGTAAAACATACATGGTGCTAGCATTTCTGATTCTGACTCCGTGCTGGCGAAATCCCAGGACAGGATCGTTTCAGTGGGTGACCAGAAAAGAGAGCTGTGCTGTGGTACAGTCTCCTACACGTGTTTTCTTTCTCAGGTGCGGTTCAAAGCCATGGTTGGGGGCTGTGTGACAAAAGGCTGAGGAGGGAGGGAGGGCCGGTGCTGTTATTTGAGAACCAGTCATTGACTGCCGAACAGAAGCCGCCTGGCAAGTGTTAGCCGACAACAGAAAAAAGGCCAGCCCAGTAGGCCCTAGTTTGTAGTGTTTGTTTAGGATGGTCAGGACGGGAACACGCGTTTGAAGCCGTTGGTGGATGTGTGGAGGTGGAATAAAAAGGAGGGAGGCAGGCTTGGCGAACAGAGAAAGAAAGGAGGGGAGGGGGAGTTGAAAAGTGGGCCTACTGGTACAGCACTGGTTCACGTGCGGTCATTGTAGACAGACAGCTCTTGGGAGTGTTCCGGTAGCAGTTAGGACGGATGACTGACAGTTACAATCATCCCCCATTTCAGTTGAAAATAGGATGAGATGTGGTGTACTTCTTGCTAAAGTGGTTTGTTTTTTATCTTCTGCTGACAATACTGTATTGTTGTACGCTGTAACAAGAGTTGGCTAGGGTTTTTAAGTTCTTACCCAGAATCACAGGGTTGCTCAGCAAAAATCAAGAATTGTTGTCATTTTGAAACTCTTTCGAATCACAGTGTTTCGAACATGTTTGTGTCCCATACACATTCGTTCACAAGAAGCTTGAAATACTGGAGAATCAGCAAATGACTAGTAGACATTCTGCATTGAAATCTCGGAGTACTGCTTTTTAAGATTCATCCTTGGTTTACCATACGTCATACATTGTAATTTGTTAATGCCGGCTTGCATGATTAGGTGACAATGCATAGAAGTAGGCGATAACAAAGCAACTGAATTGGATACCGTGTGTTTGGGTTTAATTGCTACAAGTGATTTATGTCAGTGTGTCAGTTGAGAGTGCTTACATTACACTGACAATTCAGCAGCAGCGCGCCTGTAAGCGGTTGACGGCAAGAAAGCTGAGAAGAATACCAATCCTGCTTACTCTTCGGCATGTTCCATGTCAGTCTGTGAGGATTGTCACTGGAGAGTAAGAAGCGGGAGGCAAGTGGAGACATTTGTGGTGTGAAAGTTGGACATATATTGCTGGCTGGGTCTGCTGACTTTCCTCAGTTCTTGGACACTCAGCCACCTAGCTGTCATGGCTACCATGGTAAGTTCAGAGAAACTTTGTTTTCTGTCGTTTTGCTGGTCTCATACAATGTCTCGGTGCCGGCCTCAATCTCTCTCTCTCTCTCTCTCTCTCTCTCTCTCTCTCTTCTCTCTCTCTCTCTCTCTCTCTCTCTCTCTCTCTCTCTCTTCTCTCTCTCTCTCTCTCTCTCTCTCTCTCTCTCTCTCTCTCTCTCTCTCTCTCTCTCTCTCTCTCTCTCTCTCTCTCTTTTCCACACACACACACACACACACACACACACACACACACACACACACACACACACATTGTTTTTTGTCATACTAGTCATTGTTTTGTCATACACATTTGGTCATCAGCGAGTCACTGTTCACATATTATATTTCTGTTGGCCAACGATTCTTAAGCGCCATTTCCCCCATGCCAGTTGTGTAGAGGACAGCATAGGAAGCACTTACTGCTAAGCACTTTAGTTATTAACTTTGTCCCTGGTATTGTGCGAATGACAGAAAAACAAAGCCAGGGTTTTGCTCCGGTGGTCTGGAGTACTTTCTCTCATTAGTCTTTTTCTGAAATATTGACAGAAGAAGACACAAAAGACGTGACACAGCTGTTAGCGAGCAGGATTTTAGCTGGAATGTCAAGGGTGTGTGGCCCATCAGCCGCAGTCTTCTTTCAGGCCCTCGTCAACTTCCCCCGAAGGTGGGTATGCTGCAGGCTGAAGAGAAGACTGGGAACACTCTTTATAAGCGTCACCCGCATGATGGATGCGAACTTGAGAATGGAGCTCAAATTACTTGATCAACACTGATGGTGTCTGTATCTCCCTGGCCTGGTTAACACCAAGATGTATCTTGATAGGAAGCTTCAAGCACAGTCCTGACAAGTACTCTCAAAGTTAAACCCAAGCTGACCTGTTAAGAATCTCCCTTGTCACTCGTATACCTGTGGTGGGTTCAAGTCAGGCTATCAAAGCTGATCTTTCCTGGAGAATTGTCCTTGGAGAGACAAAATGATATTCGCCACATCAAGATGGGTTTTTCCGTTTTGTTCTGTGACGAAGCTGTTGTTCATTGTCTTCACGGGCGTCTTTGAGTCTGTTGTTGGATATAGCCTGTTGTGATTTCAGTTGATGCATAGAGGTAACAACTCTACATAATATATATCTGTGTCCCTTTACATGCAACAATAACAGGATGGATGTAATGATCAAAAACTCAATCCCCAGTAGATAACATCGTACCAATCATCCGCGTAATATTACTCATAACCAAGCCCCGAGCTTTTATGATTATTTAAGTCTAGCTCAGGTTTCATGAGGAAACAACTGAAACCATGATTACCGTGAGGTTTGAAATTGCATAAAAAGCCATTGTTTCATTTTTGGCATTATTAGTTACTACGTTATCAACTTGAGTTTGATGATTCGAGTTAGTCTCTGGAGTTGAGGCTTTTCTTTTCCTTCTTGTTTTTTATCACACTGAAAATACAGAGATTCTCAACAAGGAGAACAGTTACCAAAGCACTAACATGAAAAACACATAGGCTTTTCTTCGTCAAAACAGATCTATTTCGCAAGCTGTTATATATGTTTTGAGATCATCCAAATTTAAGTCAGTGATACACACAGAAAATTTTGATGAGAAATAAATGGATTTGTTACTTTTTCGGCAATATACTTATGATCGTTTTGTTTTCATAACAATGTCTCGAGTACCTTTAATGTTTTGGGAGTCACACTATCATGTTCTTAAAACATGTCGTTGAGTATCATTGCTTCAAAGCAAAGACTGGGATCATAGTTTACTGATATGACAGGTACTATCTGATGTGTGTGCAGTGTACTCTTGGAAGCTCGCTGTGGATTTTCCGGTACTTGGGAATGTTTATATACGTCAGCTTCGGTAGATAAGCACAGATAAGCATTTCACCCTTGCTTTATCTTCTTTCAGACACTGCTAGAGTGTGATGTGTTCCCACAAACACTTCCAGAGAGACTAGACTTGCGGTCGTCATAACTCCATGAGGCCCTAGGAAAAGATAGAATTATTTCACAATGTTAGCTTGTGTTTCAGATACATGCAGTTTTTCGTGTATAACCTCTGGGGGTGGGAGTTAGCAGATCCAGCCGGCCGGCATGACTTTCAGCAAATTTTACTGCACTAGCAAGACAAAAATATACATATTCGTCTGACTGCATGATGCAACTTTCAGCTTACGTCTGCTAGATGACAAGTCTTTGTGCTATAAGCACATCTGCAGCAATGGGTAGGTGCCTGTGTTAATCAGCCAGTATTACACTCATGCATCATGCCACAAGAAATGTGGAAATGTGTGCTGCTTTGTGCTGGGAATGACCTGGTCAGTGCAACAAATGCCGAATAGCCTTGTTCAAATGCTCTCGTCAGAGAGTGGACAGGCCTTGGGTGGAACGACCTGCTACGGAGGGCCGAGGCCCGTGGGGAGTGGAGGAGGCTGGTCGCAGAATCTTCAGTTGTGCCCCCACGGTCCATGGAACAGGTGAAGGTGAATAGGTAGTTACAGCCATGTCGTTATCAAAATCATGGTTTTGAATACAGCAAATCACTTGTCAAAAGAATCGTGTCCTTCCAGAGGTAGTTACATTTACTTTCGGTTTCTTGAGCGATTACAGCTCTCGTTCTGTGCATGTAATGTGATTATGAGGTAGACACTTAGCACTCTCCTCTCAGTTAGTCTGTCCTGTACAGTGTAGTTGGCCGTTGGTTATTCGTGGTTTTGCTTCTTCTGCCCGGCATGTCAGCTGTGATTGTGGGGAATCATTTGCTCCACAAAGTAACGGAAAATGTGGGTCCCTTTGCAACATTTAGGAGGAACAACAGCAGACTTGGCCATCTGAAAACGTTGTACATTTGAAACAAGCGGCAATACTCTTGTGCGTAATTGTTGCAAGCTACGAAAACATAGACCTATTTCTTTTTTTCCAATGGACTGTAAAAAGTACATTACCACCATGTAAAAAAAAAAACAACAAGTACAAACAATCTTATCCGAAATTGATTTCACAATAGTCAGGGGGGAAAAACGGAAGGTCTAATTAATGGGAGATGCAT
>CM060319.1:3286067-3301067 GCA_030674155.1 Stramonita haemastoma | reverse complement strand
CCCGTATCGTCTGCTATATCTCTCTCTCTCTCCTCTCTCTCTTCTCTCTCTCTCTCTCTCTCTCTCTCTCTCTCTCTCTCTCTCTCTCTCTCTCTCTTCTCTCTCTCCTCCTCTAAAATATAAACAGCAAGCATCCCTGCGTTTTGAAAATTATGTGCAAATGATTTTTATGACCGATCACACTGTAACGTCTGTTTCTGTCTTTGTTTATAATGTCTTTGCTTTTTATATATCTGCCTTCTCCATATATTCGCATGCTTTATTTCAAACAAGCTTTGAATTTGAGCCCCAGGCCATCCCCAATCTATTTCCCGAAGTGTGTGTGTGTGTGTGTGTGTGTGTGTGTGTGTGTGTGTGTGTGTGTGTGTGTGTGTGTGTGTGTGTGTTTCTTTTGCCATTTATTCTCTTAGTTTGATTATTATACTTATTAGCATGAATGTCACCAAAAAAAATTGCTCTAAAGCATATTATGTATTAATTTCGAAGGCGCACGCCTTCTGGTTTGTGCTACAAAATATCTGTGTAAATGTGCGCGTAGTTCTGTTTGCGACTCTGTGTGTGTGTGTGTGCGTTCGTGCGTGCGTGCGTGCGTGTGTGTGTGTGTGTGTGTGTGTGTTCGTGCCTGCGTGTGTGCGTGCCTGCGTGTGTGTGTGTGTGTGTGTGTGTGTGTGTGTGACAGAGAGAGAGAGATTGTGTGTGTGCACGTGCGCATTAGCGCTATAGCTAGCTATCTTGTGTTGCCATCAGGTGTGAAAGTAGACGTAATGAAGGGCTGTAGTTTGTTGCGGGTCAGCCTGTGGAGTACAAGGGAAGTTGCACACGCCAGCATCTCTTTGATGCCCGATCTTGTGTGCAGGCATGTAGCAGGCACCCAACAACCGCTACATCGTATTGCTTGCGTGCGCTGTGTTCTACTCCGTCAGTGTTGTATGTAATTTGGGGCTTAGACTTTATCACATGGCGCAGAATTCACCCCGGTTTCTTGAGGCCTCTCGTTTTTTTGCTTCACATCTCTGTTTGTGATAACTCTTATCTTTCCCACGCAGCGCTGCATTTTTTTTTTTTCGTGTGTGTGTGCGTGTCTGTCTCACAGAGAGAGAGAGAGGGAGGAGAGAGAGAGAGAGAGAGAGAGAGAGAGAGAGAGAGAGAGAGAGAGAGAGAGAGAATTGACTCACTCGAGGTATTTAATTTTGTATATTTGTTGAGTAGTGTGTGTGCGTGCGCGTGCGTGCGTGCGTGCTGGTGCGCGTGTGTTGACTGATGAAAGAGCTGGCTGTGATGACCGATGAAGCAGTTGGTAGAATACATCATTGACGTTTTGGGAAACAGAATTAATAATACATGATACATCAAGCTGTGATGAATTGCAGACAAAATAAACTGCTCACGTATTCAAGTTTTCCGGTGGTATGACCTGCCTGGGCGGTGGCTTTTAGGAGATCCTGTGTGTGTGTGTGTGTGTGTGTGTTGTGTGTGTGTGTGTGTGTGTGTGTGTGTGTGTGTGTGTCTCTCTCTCTCTCTCTCTCTCTCTCTCTCTCTCTCTCTCTCTCTCTCTCTCTCTCTCTCTCTTCTCTCTCCTCTCGCTTGCTCTCTCTCTCTCTCCTCTCTCTCTCTCTCTCTCTCTCTCTCTCTCCTCTCTCTCTCTCTCTCTCTCTCTCTCTCTCTCTCTCTCTCTCTCTCTCTCTCTCTGTCTGTCTGTCTGTCTGTCTGTCTGATTATATTGTATTGTATACTAATTTCAGACATGGTAGATCTCTGGGTGTGAAGCTCGTGATGCTCTCTACAGGGAGACTTTCATCGCTGCAAGAGCAACGCCTCCCATATTCCTTTAATTTGTGGGTGAGGGGGGGGGGGGTGATATACTGTAGGACCATGTCATATTAATGGAATTAATGGCTGTGGTCCCGGAAAAGACCACCCCCACTCTCTCTCTCTCTCTCTCCTCTCTCTCTCTCTCTCTCTCTCTCTCTCTCTCTCTCTCTCTCTCTCTCTCTCTCTCTCTCTCTCTCTCTCCTCTCTCTCTCTCTCTCTCTCTCTCTCTCTCTCTCTCTCTCTCTCTCTCTCTCTCTCTCTCTCTCTCTCCATCAAAAAATGGCAAAGCCCTATTTACTTATTTAGTGTCATAGTGAAGTTTTCCACCAGACTCGTGCTTTAGGTATCTGTAGCAGACATGATCACACAAACATTTGGAATCTCCTGTGAACACATAATGTGTGAGTGCGCGCGCGCGCGCGCACACACCACACACACACACACACACACACACACACACACACACACACACACACACACACACACACACACACATACACACACCTTATATTCATATATTAGTGTGCATGCGCGCGCGCACACACACGCTACATACGCACGCACGCACTCACGCACACGCACACACACACACACACACACACACACACACACACACACACACACACACATACACACACACACACCTGTGCTTTATGGGGGAAAACCTCTTCCTATTTGGTTACAGATAACAAGAACTGCCGTCTGTGTATGTGACCACGCATTGAGTCATTTCCGACATAGCTGATCTTCCTCCGGGTTTTTTCTTCTTCTTCCCTTGTCCCTTTTCAGAACCCACTTCGTTACCTGTTGGTTCACTGCAGTGCCGTGATGTTTTTAGAAAGCGATAACGTGGATGTAAACTTGCTTTAAAACAGAAAAACACCAGAACGGAGTCTGAGTAGTGATTGTAGGCTGTAATGTGCATGTTAAAACAGAATATGTCAAAACAGTATGTACTGTGAATTGTGAAAACAGTGTGCAATCTGAGTAGTGAAAACAGACTGTAAACAGAACAGTGAAAACGGTATGCTGATATCAATGTGCCATCAATCATTGAAAGTGTTGCAGCTTCAGCAGTCATTATTGCACTACACTGTGGTGTTGTTGTTGTTGTTTTTCAGTTGAAACTGGACTTTAAGGGAGAAAATCACTTTGTGAACATTTCCACCATTCTTGCTCTCTTTTTTTTTTTTATTACATGATATTTCTCCACCATCATTTATGTCATAGTTGAGGTGAGATACGTCACACAGTGTTTGTACATTAGAGGCTCTTCCAGCTGTTGATGGAGATAATTATGTGAATCAGCAGAAGCTTCTAGCTTGTGTGTGTAAGGGGGTGGGGGGTCAGAATGTTGAAAACGCAATGCCAGGAGGTTTCTTCCTGTGTTGAGAGGAGAAAAAAAAGAAGTCAAGAAAGATAAGATGAAGGAATAAGACTGTTGAATAATATATCCTGATTGTAACACAGCCAATAAAATATTCGTGTTCCTTTAACAACCGAGTACCTATACATGATAAAGGGGCGAGTGCAATACTTCTGATCATCTTTCAGAACCGATAAGATGCTGTGATTGATATTTGTTGTTGTTTTTGATTTTTTTTTTTTTTTTTTGGGGGGGGGGGGGTAGGGGGAGGGGGTGTAGAAAACCCGAGACTAAGTGATCTATCAGTAGAGCAACAGATTTCCGTACAAATTTATTGGTACCACTTCAACAGCCAGACTTGCAGTATCGCATAAAAATCACCCTATGGTGTCACGGTGCCATTTGATGGTGTGTGAGCAGAAAACAGAAAGTGCAACAGTTTGCTTGGTGGTTTTCTCATTGATAGGCTGTATGTCGTTCATCTATCTAAGATTTTCCGGGTAGTGTGTGTGCGTGCGTGCGCGTGTGTATGTGTGTCTGTGTGTCTGTCTGTCGGTATGTAGCGTGGATTGGCTGTACTGTATAGCATGTAACATGGTGCGTACCGTTATGTGAAAGGTTTCACATCCCCCCCCCCCCCCCAAATTCACACCACCAGTTACTCTTTCTATTGTTGGGGACTGTCCAGGGCCGCTCCTCATCCTGTTTGCACAGGAGTCAAGTTAGTCAGTCAGCGCCTCTGTAGTCTTTGCTTTTTTCGTCTTCTTTTTTTTCAATGCAGCTCGCTTAACCGGTCGAAAACGTCACGGAATCTAATTCAGTGACAGTATTCTGCTACTGAGAATGGGCAGGTGTGACGACTTTGTGTGTGTGTGTGTGTGTGTGTGTGTGTGTGTGTGTGTGTGTGTGTGTGTGTGTGTGTGTGTGTGTGTGTGTGTGTGTGTCCTGCCCTTGGCATTGCAGACGGTCAGACTTAGCAAGTTTTTCTGGAGATTGAGTACCACTTTCTTCTTGACATTTTTTTATTTATTTAGATAGATTATTGTATGCAAGGGAAAGACACAAGCACGACTCGATAGTGGCATTAACTGGGGCGCCCTAAATTAAAGAAAACCGTTTCAGCGGGGGCGGGAAAAACTGTTGACACGACCGTTAAGCTCGCGATCTGACGGCACAGGCCTGAGCCATCACCCTGACGCCAGTTCAGTGGGATTTTTCCTCTGGGGTTGACATCAGTGCCGACTCCATTCCCCCCGAAAGTCTGGGTCAGACTATAAACCAAGGTCCCCTAAACGAATACAGACTGAACATCTTTCGCACACGTTAAAATCCCAAGAAAAGTGGTATGTTACACACACACACACACACACACACACACACACACACACACACACACACACACACACACACACACACACACACACACACACACACACACACACTCAAGTGCTTTTTATTACATCCAGTGCCCAATGCATATGCAGTTTTGTATAAAAAAAAAAATAGTCATCGGCTCCAGATAGACACAGAGAGAGAGAGAGAGAGAGAGAGAGAGAGAGAGAGAGAGAGAGAGAGAGAGAGAGAGAGGAGATATGCTACTTTTTTCACTCGTAGCATATAGAGTGTCGACGTTACATTTGAAGCCATACACAGATACGGTGCTTTAACACGGGGAATTTATGACTGATAGTACGTACGTGTATATCTAGCCCAGCATTTGCCAGAGTCTGTCAAAAACACCTCAGTGCCGCTGTTGCGGCGTGTTCAGTCTTGGCACCACCACCCTTTTTGCTTCCCTTTTTTTTCGGTAAAAGAAAGATAACGAAAATGGTTCTTGTCGGTGCTTTTAGTGCATCGTGCTCGATACATGCATGTACATTTTAGTAGGAAGATGGGGGCTCTTTTTGTTTTGTGGGAGGTGTTTTTAATGTGTTTTGTTTGTTTTTTGGTAAGGTTTTTTGTTTATTTGTTTTTTGGGGTGGTGTTGTCAACTGTTTGGTTTTTTGGTGGGTTTGTTTTGCTTTGATTATGGTTTTTGTTGGTGGGGGT
The DNA here is from genome assembly GCA_030674155.1 of Stramonita haemastoma. Taxonomy (NCBI): domain Eukaryota; kingdom Metazoa; phylum Mollusca; class Gastropoda; order Neogastropoda; family Muricidae; genus Stramonita; species Stramonita haemastoma. Next base: position 3,295,840 of record CM060319.1, on the reverse strand, counting down.
GGCTGTTTTTGTTTTTGTTTTTGTTTTTGTTTTTTTGTTGTTGTTGTTTTGGGGGGCGATGCTTATGGCATTAACAGATGAAAAACGTTATTTCTCAGTGCTTTTTGTTAATAATAAAGGGAGGCGGTACTGAAAGGACCATGCACATATATTGAGCTTTAAAAAGGCACTTGGATTTGTAGTCAGGGTGTCTGTCTGTCTGTCTGTCTATGTGAGAGAGAGAGAGAGAGAGAGAGAGCGCTCTCCAATTGCTTTGCACCGGTCGTGAAATGAGTTTGTCCTTCGTTGCACCAGCTTGCCACTCCAAGACCCTTACAGGGAAAAGCAAACTGACAGTTGTATAAGTAGCGCCATTCTAAGATATGTGTATGGGGCCAGTAGGGGCAGCTAGAAGGAGCGGCCTTCTTCCTCCTCTTGAGCAGAAGCATCTACAGTATATGTGTTTGTCTGTATCTGTGTTTGAATGTGTCCATAGTCCAGGAACCCGTTAGGACTACCAGTTTTGAGCGGTCTCTTTACCTTTTTTTATTTTTTTGTGTCTGTTTCTTCAAGTCTACCTTTTTTGTGTGTTTCAAGTGTCCCTCTGTCTGGCCCAAGTTTGTTGATCAATAATTCCACTTTCCCTCCCCTTCCCCTCTGCCTCTTTCCTTTTTTTTCCCCTTGCTGTTTCTGAGATGGATTTGTACTGAGATTCCGTCTGGAATGAAACAGGTCTCTGTCATCAGTCTCTTTTTAGTTTGTGGCTGCGTCTGGTCAGTTTTCGTGTTTAGAACTGCATGTTGCTCTCTGCTGTAGTGTCAGTGGGTTGTTGCAGTGTCTGCGGTTTTGAGCTTTTGAAACAGCACAGGACGACAGAATATAGAGGAATGGTTTTCTTTCCTCTTTTCTTTTAAAAGATGAATAATAATACATAGGGATAATTGTGCGTCCTTTAGACAGCAAGTCAATTAAATTAGTTTTCTATACATATGAGAGGAAGGAAACAACTTGGTCTTTCTTTTTTCTTTTCTGTGAGTTAGGGCCGGCAACATTCCTGTCGAGAAGAAGCCTTTGGATACAAAGGAATACGGAGTGTTGTGAAAGATTTCAGCTAACTTGTCTTCACAATGTGTTTTCAAATGATATGCGGTCATTTGACTTAATACAGTTGCGTGTGAACATCAGACAAAGTCCACTAAGCTCTACGATTTGACTTTGGTCATATTTGGTGAAGAGAGATGGTCTTCTGCGAGTTCATCTTATTCATGCACACACTGCATGAAAAGTTTTGTACGATGCGCGAATAACTTCTCCAAGAGTTATGGCAGAAGGCATGAAGTGGTCATGACTGCATCCTGATGATTGCTTCAACATGAGAAAAGGAAGAAATGCTCCTCTGTCCCTCAGCAGTGTATGAACTTTCATCCATCACGCATTCATCAAATTAATGCTGGATTGAACTGAAGACACAGATGTATAGACGTTGATGCTCTTGTGCAGTCCAGCGCTGAAGTCAAACACCGCTCCTCAGAGGATCAGTCAGCGATCTGACTTCACCTGGGTTTTTTTCCCTCTGAAATATTGTGCAAACCCATTGAAATTAAGTATGGATCCCCGGAACAAAAGTAGTAGTATGGGGGGTCGCTACAAACGCAGTAACAGTAGTGTGGATAAAATGAAATGGTCCGGGGTGGGGTGGAGGGGGAGGGGGAGGCGGGCGTGGAGGACAGCCTGTGGGCAGACGTCTTCACCCTGCAGGACCTCCACCTCTTCTACCTGCAGCAGCTGGCCGCCAGGCTCAAGGTGTGTGCCTCTCTCTCCTCCCTCACCTGTACTGGCCATCTAATCTGCCTGGATAGCTGTGTTTGTGTAGCGGTGTTGTCTGTCTGTAGCGGTGTTGGCTCTCTGTGGAGGTGTTTGTCTGTCTGTTGCGATGTTGTCTGTCTGTTGCGGTGTTGTCTGTCTGTAGTGGTGTTGTCTGAGTAGTGTTGTCTTGCTGTGTAGCTGTGTTGTCTTTCCTGTGTAGCTGTGTTGTCTGCCTGTGTAGCGGTGTTGTCTGTCTGTAGCTGTTGTCTGTCTGTAGCGGTGTTGTCTGTCTGTGTAGGTGTGCTGTCTGTCTGTAGCGGTGTTGTCTGTCTGTTGCGGTGTTCTGTCTGTAGCGGTGCTGTCTGTAGCGGTGTTGTCTGTCTGTAGCGGTGTTGTCTGAGTATCTTGCTGTGTTGTGTAGCTGTGTTGTCTTTCCTGTGTAGCTGTGTTGTCTGCCTGTGTAGCGGTGTTGTCTGTCGTGTAGGTGTGCTGTCTGTCTGTAGCGGTGTTGTCTGTCTGTGTAGGTGTGCTGTCTGTCTGTAGCGGTGTTGTCTGTCTGTGTAGGTGTGCTGTCTGTCTGTAGCGGTGCTGTCTGTACGTGTTGTCTGTCTGTGTAGTGTGCTGTCTGTCTGTAGCGTGCTGTCTGTCTATAGCGTGCTGTCTTAGCGGTTGCTGTCTGTCTGTAGCGGTGTTGTCTGTCTGTAGCGGGTTGTCTGTAGCGGTGTTGTCTGTCTGTGTAGGTGTGCTGTCTGTCTATAGCGGTGCTGTCTGTAGCGTGCTGTCTGTCTGTACGGTGTTGTCTGTCTGTAGCGGTGCTGTCTGTAGCGGTGCTGTCTGTCTGTAGCGGTGTTGTCTGTCTTAGCGGTGCTGTCTGTAGCGGTGCTGTCTGTCTGTAGCGGTGTTGTCTGTCTGTAGCGGTGCTGTCTGTCTGTAGCGGTGCTGTCTGTCTGTAGCGGTGTTGTCTGTCTGTAGCGGTGTTGTCTGAATATCTTGCTGTGTAGCTGTGTTGTGTAGCTGTGTTGTCTTTCCTGTGTAGCTGTGTTGTCTGCCTGTGTAGCGGTGTTGTCTTCCTGAGTAGCTGTGTTGTCTTCCTGTGTAGCTGTGTTGTCTGTCTGTAGCGGTGTTGTCTGTCTGTAGCGGTGTTGTCTGTCCGTAGCGGTATTGTCTGTCTGTGTAGCTGTGTTGTCTTGCTGTGTAGCTGTGTTGTCTTGCTGTGTAGCGGTGTTGTCTTACTGTGTAGCGGTGTTGTCTTTCCTGTGTAGCTGTGTTGTCTTTCCTGTGTAGCTGTGTTGTCTTGCTGTGTAGCTGTGTTGTCTGTGTAGTGTTGTCTGCCTGTGTAGCTGTGTTGTCTTGCTGTGTAGCTGTGTTGTCTTGCTGTGTAGCTGTGTTGTCTTGCTGTGTAGCAGTGTTGTCTGTGTAGTGTTGTCTGCCTGTGTAGCTGTGTTGTCTTGCTGTGTAGCTGTGTTGTCTTTCCTGTGTCGTCTTGCTGTGTAGCAGTGTTGTCTGTGTAGTGTTGTCTACCTGTGTAGTTGTGTTGTCTTGCTGTGTAGCTGTGTTGTCTTTCCTGTGTAGCTGTGTTGTCTGCCTGTGTAGCTTATTCCTCTTCTTTTTCTATTCCGCCATGCATCTCCATCGTGATTTTCCGTCTGTAACAACCCCTTGTATCATCTGTCGTGTGTGTGGTTCTGGTCATCCCATGGCCTTCAGGGAACAGTTCATGGCTTCTGTTTATTCCCCCAGCCATCTCCATCGGTTTGTTTTTTTCTGTCTGTGACAATTGTTTTGTTCATCCGTCATATACTTCATTTTCATCTCCCTGTCGTCAATGATCAGTTTGTGCCATCTTAGTATGTCTGGTCATGTTGTCATCCGTAAAGAATTCGGTAATGGGTGTACGTCTGTCCCTTCAGCTTTGTTGATCGCGTTAATGATGGGGATGTCCATCCAGACAGTGTTGTCGATCCCTGATGATTCAGCTGTCAATGGTTCATGGCGGAGTACTAGATGGTACTACTGTGCATGTGGCAAAGCAACTCTTTCCTGGCTCGTAATTCGTTTTTTCCCAGGGTTTCTGTCATTTCCGTAGGGATTACTCAAGAGGCCTTTAATTTTCATTTGATTTGTGGATTTGAACTTTGTGGATCTCCGTCATTCGGATGACCCTCCACGCAGGTTCCTTGGTCTCCTCGACACTAGCCCCCAGTAAAACCCTGCACTCCGGGATCGAAAAAAAAATATGGCTCTTTTAAGTCTTTAGAAAAAGGTGGAAGACAGCTTCAACGAAAAAGCCTGAAGGAGAAGGCTCAGAGGTGGCAAGCAGTCTACCCTTACTCATTTGGACTACAAGACACCTGTTATTCACCACTTTGAATGGTTCAGGTGATGGCTTGTTTTTGTTCTCCAGTTGACCGGGCGATATGAGTCTGCTTGTCTGCAAGTCGGTCGAGTCGTCTGAGTTATCCCACCATCTGTCCGTTTTATCACTGATCGTTTCGACGCTGCTCCTGCCCCGTGTTTATGGGGTTTACGCCTGAACTGTTGATATTCGTGTCTTTTGTAGCCATGTTTGTGCCGCCTGTGTTTTTCAACATCCTCCCAGCTTTCGTCGTCTGATTATCTTTGTGCGCAGCACCGTGTTTTTGACTAATAGATTTGTTGTTCAAAGATATGAGGGATTAGCTCTCTCTCTCTCTCTCTCTCTCTCTCTCTCTCTCTCTCTCTCTCTCTCTCTCTCTCTCTCTCTCTCTCTCTCTCTCTCTCTCTCTCTCTCTCTCTCTCTCTCCCTCTCCCCCTCTCCCTCCCTCCCTTACTCTCAGTATGTGTGCATATATTATGCTTATGTGCATACGTCCATGTCTGTGAATCACAACGATGGCTTATAATTGAAAATGCTTTTGAAAACCAGCTGTCAAGAACTTCATGTTTTATCAAACTAAACCACTCATTGTTGCCATTGTTTAAAAGACATTGCAATGCTCATGCCACGGACATAAAGGTTTATTCAAAGTCATGAATTTTCTCAGGAAAATAATTATCAACGGCAGACGATCTGCATGGCTAACAGTATTTTGTATGTGACACAGTGCTGGAGGTCTTGGCCACCTGTGCTAGTAAAGACTTAGGCATCGTCGTTTATGTGAAGCATGTGAAAAAGAGATCGGGGGGGGGGGGGGGGGGGGGGGGAGTGAGAGAGAAAGTACTGCTAATCAATCCATCATAGCAAATTGAACAGCAAATGTGTGCACATGTGTGTGCGCGCGCGCGCGCGTGTGTGTGTGTGTATGTGTGTGATCATGGGTGATGATGATGATGATGATGATGATTACTATTACTGTTGAATTCTGTTAAAATCAAAGTGCACGTCTGTATCATCGCGAAGTAGAACAAAATTACTTTATGTTATTCCCATCTGTTGCAATGCCATATATAACCAAGGAAGATTAGCGTGGGGGATAGATAGACAGACAGTCAGAGACAGACAGACAGACAGACAGACAGACAGACAGACAGAACAGACAGACAGAGAGAGAGAGAGAGGAGAGAGAACAATGACAATATTACTATGTACCTATAGATCCACTAGGTGGTTTATAATCCTGCACAGTTTACCTAAGGAGGATGGAATGCGACAGCTATTCTGTGTGTGTGTTTGTGTGTGTGTGTGTGTGTGTGTGTGTGTGTGTGTGTGTGTGTGTGTGTGTGTGTGTGTGTGTGTGTGTGCTTTACGTATATTCTAGGAGTTTCAATACTGGTGCAATTATTGCTGCTTAACGCTCCCTCACCCCCTACCCAACTTACCACCCGCCTCTCTCTCTCTCTCTCCTCTCTCTCTCTCTCCTCTCTCTCTCTCTCTCTCTCTTCTCTCTCTCTCTCTCTCTCTCTCTCTCTCTCTCTCTCTCTCTCCTCTCTCAAGCACGCACACCACACACACACACACACACACACACACACACACACACACACACACAACACACACACACACACACACACACTGTTCATGTAGTGAAAAAACACGATTCGATAAGTGAAAATCATAGGTATGCAATGTCTCCACACACAAGATAAGAAAAAACAACATCAAAACAAAGAAAAGAACCAACCAAACAAACAAACATTACGTCTTTTTTTTTTTTTTAAACTTTTTTAATGTTCATTTTTCAAATGCAAACAACAGAGGCAAACGTTTCTAATCAAACAAAATTAACAAAAAGTAAGAATGCAATTTTGTTTCACAAACAAGTTACATTAATTGTTTTTCAAATGATTAACCAAAAGGCACATACACACGTTCATATCCCTATCAATATGCATGTCTGCACGCTTGCACCCATTCATAAAACACACACATACTTACACACACGCATGCTTGCACACACGCGTTAAATTCAATGTATCCTGTCACACATACAAACAATAATCACAAAAATAACACACACACACACACACACACACACACACAAAACACACACACACACACACACACACACACACACACACACACACACAAGAACCACACACACACTCACACTCACACACACACACACACAAAACTCAATTCTGTCTACCTACGCCATTTTACATGTTTTATCCATAAGAAAAAGCACGCCGAGTCAGTGTCAGCTCAAATGCCTATTACACATACAAGTCCTTTTCAGTATCACCTGTTTGCTATTCAGCAAAAAACATGGCCAGACTCGTTTCACCTGTATGTATGTGCACATATGTTCACACATACATACACATACACACACATCTACACCCAAACGTATATACCGAGATATATATACATACATACCCACACACATATACATATATATACATATACATATACATACATACACACATATATATACATACATATATACATATATATACATACATATACATATACATACATACACATACACATACACACACACATATATACACCCACACATACATACACACACTCATATACATACATATATATATCTAGTCTGTACAATCAAACAATGGTTTATAATGATTCCATTCAAAGGTGAATCTACTCAAATTGTTTGCAATTGTCGCGTTGTATTGTTCAATTTGAAACCTGTATTTCAACTGTTTTAAAAAAACTTTTATTACCGGCGAATGGTTTTCAATTCTACATCTGTAAATATACCATTTGGCTTGTAGAATGATGAAATCTAAAACAGCATCTGTTTTCATGCAGTTATCTACTCCAAAAAGAACAATCTGACGTGAAAATTTCACATTCGATGCATGTTCGCAATTGTCATTAATATATTTTTCTAATTTTGTCCAAATAGCTCTGCGTGGTTACAATCCCAAAAGAAATGTTCGATTGAGTCTTTTGCATTACTGCACAGGGAACAATTTGTTGTGTTTGTTACACCCATTGCACACAGAACAACATTAGTAGCAACAATTCTATGGAGGATTTTTATCTGTAACCATTGTAGTCTAATATCTTTAATCTTGTGCAATTTTCCAAATACCCTTCTCCAGTTGATTTCTTCATTAAATTTATGTGTCCATTTTTTACAACATTTCGGTTCCATGTTATTTGACATCAAACACTCATAATACCTTTTTGAACCCCTGTGCACACTATCAATTATTTGTATTGTTTGGGGTATATCTGTACGACAATTCACATTGTTATCTATCCTGATTCCTGCTTTATTTGCAAAATGTTTGATTGATGAAATTAGTCCATTAAAAGTTACAAAGTCGATACAGTTACCATTTGTTTTAGAAAAATCTCCATAGTTCAAAAACTCACCATTTTTTTTGACAAGATGTTTTATTAGATATATCCCCTTTTCTGCTAAAATGTTTTTATCAATGACTCTATTTCCTATGGTAATGTTATCATTATACAAGACAGGTTCTGTTAGAAATTCATTTTCATTTTGTGGAGTGATGCAAGCACAGAAAGTTTCATAAGCCTTAAAAACATGTGTCCAAAAATGATTAACCCTCAGGTGTTTGCATGCTACTGATGGTCCATAACATTCTAAATTCTTAAGAAATGGGTATAGCATTTCCGCAATACTGACCCATTTGTGATTAGTTTTTCTAAGTTTTCGTACCCATGAAAGCTTCAAAGCATATATATAATTTCTTATATCTGGTATATTTAGTCCACCTTGTTTGATAGTTTTAACCGCTGTCTGTCTACTTATCTTGTCTTGCCTATCATTCCAGACAAATCGAAAACATAGTTTCTGTAACTGTTTCAAAAACTGGTCTGGTGGGTCTGGTAGTAATATCCATAAATGTATAAGTTTTGAAAGAATAAGTGACTTTAGTACTGGTACTCTACCTAGTGGGGTAATAGATCTCTGTGACCATATTTTAAAAAGCAATTTAACCTCTGAAAATTTATCATTATAATTTATCATTTCACAATCTGTCAGTGTCTGGGTAAACCAAACACCCAATATTTTAAATCTGGAGGGGTTCCAAATCATTTTCAAATTAGGGCAAAATATTTTGCCTGAATTTTTCTTACTTCCTAGCCATATGACCTGAGTTTTATCTTCATTCATGAGTAGTCCTGAAACTCTACCAAATTGTTCAATAATGTGTATGGACTGTTCAAACGAGGTCCCATCTCCAGCGTTTAAGAGCTGGGTGTCATCAGCATACTGAGAAATTTTGTGTTCTTTGTTTCCAATCTTGATTCCTTTTATCACTTTATCTTCTTTTATCATTAAGGCCAAAATCTCTGCACAGAGAATAAACAAATAGGGTGAAATTGGATCACCCTGCCTGCATCCCCTTTCAATGCTAAACCATCGGTTAGTATTACCATTAACAAGAACAGTCGATTTGATATTGTTATAGAAAGTTTTAATCCAGTGCGTTAAACTATTTCCAAACCCAAATGCCTTTAACACTTTAAACATAAAATTCCAATTAAGAGAGTCAAAAGCTTTTTCAAAGTCGATACTAATGAGTAGCCCTGGTTGATTTTTTATATTCAAATAATTGATCAAATCATAAATCAACCTGACATTGTCACCAATGTACCTATTTGTCATAAATCCCGTTTGGTCCTCACTGGTTAATTTTGGAAGCACGCCCTTGATTCTATTGGCTATACAGGAGGATCCTATCTTATAGACTACATTTAGCAGGGTAATGGGACGCCAATTTTTTATATATTCTTTAGGTTTGTCACCTTTAGGGAGACAAGTAATCAGTCCCTCTTTTTGCGTGGTTGACAGTTCACCACATTTGTAGCTCTCATTTAATGATCTCACTATAAAAGGTCCAATTTGCTTCCAGAAGAATTTAAAGAAGTCGACTGTGAATCCATCTGTGCCAGGACTTTTCCCGTTTTTCATGTTTTTCAAAGCTAGACCTGCTTCCTCTAATGTAATTTTCCCGTTTTATGACTCACTTTCCTCCTTTGATAGTTTGGGCATTGTTTTTACTAAGTTTTCAATTTCACATTCTTCCCTATTTCTTTTCTTATATAAGTTTTCATAAAACACACTTACTTCTTTTTCAATATCTGTCTGATTTTCAACAGTAGTGCCTTCTTTGGTGACTAGTTTTGTCATTTGTTTACTTACAAAATTTCTTTTCTCTAAGTTACAGAAGTACTTTGAAATCTTTTCTCCATCTGCTATCCATCGCGCTTTAGATCTTAGCAATACTCCTTCCATTCTTTTATAACGTATTGTCTCCAGTTCTTTATTTTTCTCCTTTATTTGTAGAACATTACGTCTAGTCATGTGTCTGAAAGAATATAAACGAAACAAACAAAAACGCACAGACTTGATAATATTCCAATTTGAATTATGTCATTTGACAGAATGACCATTATAATATTTCTCTGTCCGTCGGTTTGTCTCCTCTCTCTCTCTCTCTCTCTCTCTCTCTCTCTCTCTCTCTCTCTCCTCTCTCCTCCTCTCTCTCTCTCTCTCTCTCTCTCTCCTCTCTCTCTCTCTCTGTAGTGAATGAAAAGGTAAGGGTAAAATAATATGGAAAGT
>CM060319.1:3236067-3276067 GCA_030674155.1 Stramonita haemastoma | reverse complement strand
GTTCTCTACATGCATAAGACTGGAGGTCTGCCTTTCTTTCTTTCTGCTTCTAACTTTTCTAGAAAAATAGCTGATACAAATCTGTATATTATGTACTAAAAAAGTGTAAAGATCGCATTTTACTACTGTGGTTTTGGGGGTTGTTTCTGTTTTTGTTGTTGTTATTCCTCGGCTAGAGCTTCAATGGTAAGCTACTGTGAGATCTTTGCGTATGCAACCGTTTTTCTCCACCATTTGGTAGGTAGCTGCATTCTGACTTCAGGGAAAATACAGTGTTTGTATCTGTGGTGTTCATTTCAGATTACCGCCAGTATGCTGTGTTCTGTCTGCTGAAAGTGGGCACTGAAATCTTCGACACTTCCATGATCACCAACGTTGACCGCAGTATGACCGACATCACATTTGAAGACGTTATTTTGTTGTGAGTGTAAACATGTCTTGATATAAAGTATAAATGTTCATTTTCTTTTTTTTTATGGACTGTGTTTTATTGTATTTTATACCATTTACATCTCAGCCAATTTCTTTGCCTAAAAATCAGGCTGCTGTCTCTGGGGGAGCAGGATGCCTTTAGAGCCGCGCTATCCATTCTTTTTGTGGTTCCTGTCAGTGAGTGAATTTCTTTCCCTATGACAGTGGCTTTTCTCTACCACTGTTTGTCAGGACATCAGTAGTTGCCATGGGGTCTTTCTTGTTCATGGATTTATGTTGCACAGAGAACTTCAGTGTATTGTTTTATCAGAAATACTGGCAACCAGACCATCACTCGTGATCTCATCTGGTGTCAGATGGGAATCAAACCCAAGAATTTTCGCTTTTAGACAGGTGTGCTACCACTAGGCCACTGATCCATCATACATTTGTTATAGCTTATGTAAGTTTATATCTGAACTATATAGTATTATATGATCACATGCATGTTTGTGCCAGCATTTTGTTTGTTAGGTGGATGGGGAAGGTATGTACACTCATGTTTAGACAACTTTTCAATAGCATTCACATTTATGTCAGCTCACATGTGTAGACAGCACACGCACGCACACAACACTCCACTTCCTATGACAATATTTGAAAAGCTCATTTCCTCTGACATCATTCCACAAGTGACGGCAGACAGTTTTTCACTGTGGTGATTGTTGGGCTGGCTGGTTAGTTAGTTTATTCAAAGTCTGTGTACACAGGCAGATGACTTAACGCTGTAGCTGAACCATGGTGAAATGGCCAATGTTTTCAGATTTTTCTGTCAATTTCAGCCATGACCAGGGGAGGGGGGAGGGGAGACTAGGCAGAAAGAGAGACTTTAGCACAAGTGTTTAACCTCTTTACTGCACTGTTGACGAACAGTGTTTGTCATAGAAACCATAGCCAGCAATGCTCAGTTGACGATTGCTGTTTGTCATGATTCAACACTCTCACTGTTTCATCCAGCATGTGACTAAGCAAAATATGAAAGCAGCGAAAGGGTTAACATAAAGGAAAGTGTTAGGGCTATTAAAACCAAAAGGATTTTCCAATTAGACCGTGCATGAAAAAAACCCACCTAAAACAAGCAAGAACAACAATAACAAAACAGCTAATTCAAAAACAAAACAGAAGCAAAGAAACAATTTAAAACCAGCAAACAAGCACACAAAAAAACCAGCTGATAAATTGTTGTGTTTTTTTTTTTAAACAGTAGACACAAAGAAATAATTTTCAACACATAACAATGCCTAAAACTGGTGGCACATGTTGGAGAACTTTTGGAGGTTTAAAACACACACGCACGCACGCACGCACGCACGCACGCACACACACACACACACACACACACACACACTCACACAAAATTTGAACACATTGCAGAACAGAATGTTCCTCCACAAACTTTCCATCACACACACACACACACACACACACACACACACACACACACACACACACACACACACACACACACACACATTTAACTTAAATACAAAATTTAGTCCTTTTCTCCTTTTTTTATACAAAACCTGTCTCTGTCCCTGCCGTGTCTCAGTCACGACGTTCCCCATGACTTTGAGATGAAGGTGGAGGTGTACTGCCACAAGCTTCACGAGGAGCTCTGTGTCGCCAACACGCCCAAAAAGATACGCAAGAAAATCACCGACATCTCCGGGTCTGTGGGCAGAAGCGTGGGCAAGAGATTGTCTGGACTGGTGAGGTTTTGATCATGTCACAGTACATCTCTTGTTCTGTTTGAGTAGGTGTTCATGGGTGGGTGTAAAGATGTAGTGTGTGTGTGTGTGTGTGTTGTGTGTGTGTGGTGTGTGTGTGTGTGGTGATAGTCTGTGTACACATGTGAGTGTATACATGTGAGTGTATACATGTGTGTATGTGTTGTATTAAATTGTACTGTTTTGTACTCTATTTTCCTGTATTTAACTCATTTGGACAGTCGAGATATTACAGATTTATCTTGATTCTGATGTTTATAGTATAAATCCTTCACTGGCCTATTCTATCACTTTTCTCAAGACAGAACATTCACATGTGCCCTCAAACAAGCTTTCTATATCCACCGACATATGCTCACCAAGAGTTTGCAACAAGCAAGAAGTGTCTCCTTTCTTCTTCTTCTTCTTCTTCTTCTTCTTCTTCTTCTTCTTCTTCTTCTTCTTCTTCTTCTTCTTCTTCTTCTTCTTCTTCTTCTTCTTCCTCCTCGTCTTCCTCCTCTTTTTTTCTCATTGTATTCTTTTTCTCCTTCTTCTTTTTCATCTTCCCAGTTTTCCCCATATTCTTCCTCCTCTTCTTCTTTAGCTTTGTTTGGGGGCACTGCACTGCACTGAAGCACAGTGTGCTCTAGAGTACAGTTTCTGATATACATATAAAACATTATGATATTACCAATGAGTTTTCTTTTGTTACAGTTTGGTTTTTTGTTTCTTTTTTTCTCCATATTGTTATCGTGATTCTTTGTTTCAGAATGATGCTGATGTGATTGGCAGCATGGTTTTGTAAGTATTTTTACTTAGTGTCTTATTATTAGTGTCATTAGTATTTGTATTTTTTATTGTATTTCTCTGTTAGTTTGTGTATGTGTGGATAGAAAAGTGGTGTGTGTGTGAGTGGGTGTGGGTGTATATGCTTCATAGGTGTCCTCCGTAAAATAACTACTAAAAGTTCTCTTTTTTTCCATCACAATTTTTTTAAAGAGCATAATGTAAGTTTTCACTGTCAGAGAAAGTAACAGAGCCTGTTTCAAGAAAACCACTATCACAGGTGTGGGGGTATGGATCCTAGAGTAAAATCAGATAACACTTTAATGCTTGAAATAATAAGATATATGTCTTGTGTAGAATTGAAGAAGAAAGCATTATTTATAAAGAAACACCTGAATAGGTATTGGCCTCCTTTCTTGAAAGATGCCATACCTATGAATGATTTTATAGTGTGTGGTGATAATTGCTTCAGTTGCTATTTTTCATACTGCCACCTACAGGTCATATTCATTTAAAAGTTTGTCAAAGGCAACTGCACAGGAAGAAAATCTAATAAGAAAGCTTTGTACATAATACTTACAACTTTCTGCTAGTTCACCATTATTGAAAAGTTCATTGTTCGTTAGATAATGAGTGATATACACAATGCTTACAGCACATTGCACTGCTGTTTTGATTCCTCAGATTCTGTTATCACTGTATTGTCTTGGTTTTTCTGTCATGCAGGGGACCACGTTTTGAGCTGGTAGCAAAGGGGAAACTGCAATTACAAGACGTGGATGATTCTGTCAGAATATTCGATTTTGAGTTGGAGAGAAACTCAGGTGAGTATAAATACAAATGACTATTATCTCAAAGACAGATAAATTCAGGTGGTTTACAAGCCAGTCATAAGACAATAAGCATGATCACATTTATCACTAGAGTAAGTCCAGTCTGCAAAAGATTTTGCATCTCTTTAGAGAAGCAGAGTTGCTTGATCTAGCTATTGCTGTTTTATAGAGATTGTATAACAGAATGGTTTACCTTCACATCAACATTATCTTGCTGTCATATGTGTTTACATTCATGCACACTGATATACACAGTCTTGCAAATAGGATGTGCATTCAGCTCAGTACATTTAAAGAACAGCACATGCTTTTGCACGCTTTGCACAAGTAACAAATATGCATTACATGCACCGTTATCATGGAGAAGAACAGTACACCTGCACTAAAGGTGACTGTCTCTCCGAAAAGGGTAGCATGTATTTCACACAGAGAAATCCGCCTCAACTGACAGTAGTTTACCCATCTTTCTGTACATGCCTTAGCTTGTGTGTCAGTAGTTATAATTTTGTAATGTCATCTCTTGTAATCCACACATGTAAATTAGTGGATCCCAAGAGAGAGGGGATCCAAGATTAAGTGTAAATCAGACAAAAATGCCTTTGCCAAAGTAGTTAACAGGAAAATCCTTTTCAGCGGAGCCAGTAGTCTTTCTTACCAGCTCTCAGTTCCACCTGAGTCTTTCAGTTTGAAGGATGGGTCAAAGTGCAAATTTTATGTGTGTCCAGTGTCTGATTGAGATACATGAGAAATGTCCTGTGTCATTTCCCAAGCCAAGCTAGCTCATGACATTAAAGCGCTGATAATTGGAAAGAATGACCACAGGATCTGTGGGAAAGTAGTGGTGTTTTCTTCCAAAGGTAGTGTGTGTCTGTGTGTGGTGTGTCTGTGTGCGTGTGTGTCTGTGTGTGGTGTGTATGTGTGTGGTGTGTCTGTGTGCGTGCGTGTGTGTGTGTCTGTGTGTGTGCATGTGTGTGCTGTGTTGCTGCGCCTTGTTTCACCAGTACAGTGTACAGGTGTGTTTTGCAGAGGGCAAGGAGCATGAGTTGCCTCTGTTTGGGAACTACTGTTGTCGTGTGGCTGCCGTCCCTGACTGCCTGACCAAACCTGTCGTCTCGGGATACCTCAACCTCCAGGTGAGAGGGTCACCTCAAATCTGGCATTCAGGTTAAAGGTCGGATCATTTGGTGTAGGAATGGGACATTAGCCTAGTAGCTGGGCTGGTGAACTTGTGATCTGATACAAGTGAGGGCATTGGGGGGGGGGGTGTCTCCAACTCCATGTTTCATTTTACACCATATTCTTTTTTTTCCTTTTTGGGTTGGGTTGTTTTGGGGTTTTTTAATATCTTGTAGTTAGATTGATTTTGTACTTGTTAAAATGTATGATTTTGTACTTGTTAAAATATTGATTTTGTACTTGTTAAAATGTTTGATTTTGTACTTGTTAAAATGTTTAATTTTATACTTATTTTCTAAAATTAATAGTTTTGCTTAAAGCTTCTTTTTTATTTTGTCGTAGGGTTATGTTTGGGTTTTATCAGGGGACGGGGGGCAAGCCCTCTTTTTACAATGGTAACATCTAATGCCTTTTCTTTTCTCAGGAGGACAGTGACCGAACCAAGTGGCGACACTACTGGTGCATGTTGAAGAACTTACAGATAGCCTGCTGGGCCTCCTCAGCAGATGCAGAAACTACCAAACCTGTTCTCTCCATCCCCGTCACCAAGGTAACATACTCATTGTCCTGACTCTGCCTGTCCCATAGCTGTTAGTGTGTTGTTTAGCCTGTCCCATAGCTGTTCGTTTGTTCATGTTGTTGTTTTGTTCCCCTGTTTTAATTCATGTCATGGACCTTGAGATGCATGTTGCGTTTAGCTGTAATTGATCCCTGCAATTCATCCTATGCTATGGCTTAGGTTTTACTGAAAAATGAAAGCCACTTTCCTTCAACTCTGTTGTAATCAAAAAAAAAAAGACTTGCATTGTTTTTATACTTTTTTAAAAATTGTGTTTGCTTCATGGTTAACCTGATGACTTGTTTACGGATAGAGTAATCTTGAGCAGAAGCCCTTGATTGGCTCCTAGATTATACCCCCCTCCCCAAATGTTGATGGGTTCTTTAACGCAGGGGAGGTAACTGTTCTAGGCATTTTGCCAGTATGGTGCAGTTCATTTGAAGAGATGATTGTGCTTTTAGTAATGGCTTGAAACTTTCAGTTGGGAACTCAAATACCTAACACATACACACACATGTGCACGCAAACTCTCTGTCTGTCTGTCTCTATCTCTCTCATGTCTGATGTAATATGCTTGTTTTTATAATCAGTGTGACACTTCAACTTTCACTATATGTTGGTAGCAGTATGTTTACAACACTTGTCATGAGCCCATTCCCTATGCCCAATTTGCTTTTGTATTGTGGCCTAAGGCTGATGTACAGTAAAAGTCTGAAGTCTGAACTCTCTCTCTGTCTCTCTGTCTCTGTCTCTTCTCTTCTCTCTCTCTCTCTCTCTCTCTCTCTCTCTCTCTCTCCTCTCTCTCTCTCTCTCTCTCTCTCTCTCTCTCTCTGTCTCTCTCTCTCTCTCTGTCTCTGTCTCTTTCTCTCTCTCACTCTCTGTCTCCCTTCCTCTCCCTCCCCCTCCCCCTCCCTCTCTCCCCCCTCCCTCCCTCTCTCCCCCTCCCCCTCTCTCCCCCCCCCTCTCTTCTCCTCCCTCCCTCTCTCCCCCTCCCTCCCTCTCTCTCTCTCTCTCCCCTCTCTCCCCCCTCCCTCCCTCAAACCTCCCAATACCTCAAAAAGCCTCTATCGTTCACCAGAGCACACAGATCAGCGAGGCAGACCCGGGGTGGTCTAAGCGTGCGCACACATTCCTGATCAAGACAGTGAGCCAGCAGGGCGTGTCCCAACACACACTGGCCGCTGACTCCAGTGAGGAGGTCAACAAGTGGTGGGATGGGTTCCAGCAACACTTACTGGACCAAGGTAGGAAGAGGGGGGGGTATCTTATGGATCTGTCTGTAACTGTCTAGTGCTTGTTTGTCTATTTGAGGCTATTTTTGTTAGTGTTTGTGTGTGTGTGTGTCAAAGTCAAACTTTTATTTTCAGATGGTACATTGAATAAGCAGTGCAATTGCCTTTTTTTTTCATCAAGCCATCCATCTAAGAAAAAAATCGTATATATGCATATTTGAGAAAGAAAACCTATACAACAAAAGTCATACAAATGAGAAAAAAAATCTTTTAAAATACACACACCAAAGGAGGAAACCACACACGCGCGCGCACACACACACGCACACACGCACACGCACACACACACATGCGCACACACACACACACGCGCCACACACACACACACACACACACACACACACACACACACACACACACACACACACACACACACAGGAAACTAATGTACACTTTCCTTTAAAATGGTGTGTGTGTGTGTTTGTGATGCAGCTCTGTGGAAGCATGCCTGTGAGGAGGTGATGACGATCAGACCGCCCACCAAGACCAAAGTGGGCGTCCTCAGGAAAAGCTCCTTGTATGAGGACACTCCTTTTGCAGGTGAGCCAGTCGTGTTTTTTCTATGCATGTGTGGGTTCTTACACACACATGCGCACACACACATGCATGCACGCATGCACATATGCACGCACACGCACACACACACACAAAATTTAAATAATTTGTTTTTGATCAGAAACTAAACGTGTTTTGGGTTTGGTTTTTTTTTATTTGTTTGGGGGGGGGGGGGGGGGGGGGGGTGTGTTTGTATGGGGGTTTTTTGTTGTTGTTTTTTTGGGGGGAGGAGTTTTGTTTATGCTTTGTTTTTTTTTGTGTTTTGTTGGTTTACTGTTTTTCATTTGTTATTGTTGTTGTTTTTTTTGGGGGGGCTGCTATTTTTTTTTTTTTTACTCTAGTTTCTTTTGAAAATGTTGGTTTAAAATCATGGTTAAATGCAACCACACCCACGAATGTGAAATTCAGTTGGGGAAACATGAAATACCAGATTACTTCCCTTGTATTGCAAGTTTTTGAAGGGGAAGATTTACTTTTCCATTTTTCATTGTTGTTTTTTTTTAATGTAAAATATAAAAACATAATGTTAGGTTTAGTGTCCAGGCCATGTTGAGAGGGGTTTATCTTCAGCATTCAACTGATTTTTATTTTACAGGAGATTTGTTGGAGTTTAAGGATATTTTTTCATCAATTATGTTAACTGACATGGTTTAGAGATTGTATCTATATTTGTATTGATGGGAGTTGTTGTTTTTTTTCCACTTTCTGTTGATCAAAAAGTAATTGATGAATTAAATCTTGGGGTTTTTATGTGTGTTTATTCAGAAAAAGAAAGATATATTTGTTGTATGTGTGTGTCTTCAAGATCCAGACCATGGCAGTGACGGCCTGATGACAGACGTGAAGATGAATGACGACCAGCTGAGCCAGATGCTGGCCACGCTGATGGCAGAGGACGTCCACTTCAAAGGTCACGGCGGAGCCTCCTCCTAACTCCCCCCCCCCCTCCTGTCTGCAGCCCTTGTCCAGCTTCAGAGCTCAGGCGTTGTGGTCTTTGTGCAGCCGGCAACAGCACCATCACGCAGGCAGGCCTGCACATGCACACGTTTACCTGATGGACAGAGAAACTGCCAGTGCCTGCTACCAGACCTGCTGGGTAAATGGACCCTATAGGCGAGGAAACCGGCTGACAGGGATTGCTGGCTGTACTGTGCTGCCTGAGGCCATTGACTCCTGTTGTTGGAAGCATCAGACTGGCGAGGGTGTGACTGACACATACATGGCCTGGCTAGTGGATAACACTGGCAAGAAAATAACTGGGACATAACATGGCTAGTTGATAAAAAACTGGCAAAGATGTAACTCTCACAAAACATGGTTACTTGATAAAACTGGCAAGAAAATAACTGGGACATAGCATGGCTAGTTGATAACACTGGCAAGGACGTAACATGGCAATTTGATAAAGCTGGCAAGAAAATAACTGGGACATAGCATGGCTAGTTGATAAAAACTGGCAAGGATGTAACTGACACATGACTTGACTAGTTGATAAAACTGGGAATAGATATTAGCCACATTTTATAGCAGAGTATATCTTGTTTTGAAAGCAGTAAGTAAGGTAATTTGAAGGTTGGCCAAGCACCAAAGAAATGTTTTATAAAGCAAGGACCAGCACAGCTTCAGGCAGTCATATGGTTGTCATCAAGCAGATTCAGGTGATAACAAAACTGACACCAGACGAAAGTAGTTGATCAAATGAGTGCTTCAGCAAAGACATGTTTTGATAATAAAGAGGATGATGTAGCAGAAGATGTTTGTGGCAGTCAACAGAACTGTTTTATAAAAAAATATATTAAAAAATTAAACCTAGCAAGTATGTGTATAGCCAGGCAGTGCAACGAAGCCCTCTCATGAAAAGGTTAACAAGGACAACCCATAGACTGAACAAATTGCAATGTGACTTAACTATAAAAAAAAAAAGAAGAAATTTTTTTTTTAAGTTTGTTTAATAAACTACACATCTGCAAAGAGGACACTCCAGGACCTCAGATCTGTTCAATTCCAGCTAGTGACAATCTCTCCTCTCAAAAACTACAAATGATTTCCCGGCCCTACCCCTACCACCACCCCCCCCCCCCCCCCCCCCCCCCCCCCCCCCCCCCCCCCCAAGACTTTTTGAAGCATTCTGTTTCTGAGCTCTGTGAGTGATTCATCAGACACAATATCTCTTCTAGAAATATGGGCATTATCTTCAGCAACATCTCACTGATTACACAGCATAGTGATTTGTTGTTGTGTACCGATGTTGATCCTCTCTCTCTCCACCAGGCCAGAACAGTCAGAACTCCTGTCCTGAGGAGACCCACTGCTGTCTTCACCACACTTATCTAACCATCTGCGCATTACCCTGGGCTGTGCTCCAGTGTATGCTCCTCTTCCAAAGCTAGGACTTCCCACCACACAAAAATGATAAATGTTTTATTCAAGCCAGGTTTCCTCGTGTGCTCAACATGCGCTGGTAAATGACCAGAATGTACACTGGCAGTGATGCAGATAGAAGCAGGCCAGGGGAGTGTGTGCTGATGGTATGACTGTAGTGTGCTGCGAAAAGAGAGCCTGTCATCCCTTGTGTAGTACCATGAGGGGTTTGTCTGTTATTTCATGACAGAATTGTGCTGTGACTGGAAAGGGAATTCAGTATAAAACCTCTATCATCGTTCACGGAGAGCTCTTGGAAGAGTGATTATTATTTGTTGTCAGCAAGCAGAGGACTCCTCTGAATGACCAGGCCCAGTGTGTCAGGGTGTGTAGTCAGCAGTGAGGGTCCCTCTGCCTTCTCTCTCCCTGAGAAGAACCAGCAACGTTTTGTGTCTGATGGTGTGTGGAACAACTGAGGGTAAAGGATTTGTGTAGATTGATCAAAGACGTCATTATTTTGATATGTTTGCTGTTGTGATTTTTGACTCTACCCAGTAACTGTGGTGCATTTGAAAATGAACATCAAAACACATCATTCTTATGGTTTTTTTAGTATATAGTGTGGAGAGAGTGGGGGTAAAGTTACAAGTTTTTGAAAATGTTATTTAGAGTGCTGTTTTATTGACTGTGTGGATTACAGAGTAAGGCAGAAAAATCGCAACAGTGTATGTGTGTCCATTGCAGAAGCAGAATCTTTATTTTTTTTGCTTTGTCAACCAGTTGAAAGTAATATTCATACAAGATTAAAAACAGAAACAAAGAGGAAAAAGTAGGAGAATGACCTGAAGACTTTGCCATAAACTGTATGATATTTTTACTTCTAAGAAAGAAAAGAGGAGTGGAAGAATGGCAGGTTTCATGGGAATGTTTGATTCATTTTACTCATGGTTTTACATTTGCTGCACATATATTTTGCAGACTGTCATTTTTTGTATCTGCTGTGCACAGATCTCTGGGAGAGGGAAAAATCTTGCAGACTCAGTGATCCAGGCTTGTGGTGTTGTAGAATGTTGTGACACGTTTCTTCATTAATGATGGGTAGTTTTAGCCAACACTCCAGCAGCAAATTACAGCCTCAGTGTAAAGCACTTCATGCACAGTGATAGACTGAAGTACAGCAGAATTCAGAGCTGTTTACACCCAGATGCTGGAACATTCCTGCAATGCAGAAAGGCTACATCTGAAGAAAAAAAAAACTACCCCTGTCTTTTTTTTATACTCCATTGAAAGTTACCACGAGAGAGCTTGCAAAGAAAAATTAAGACAACCTCTTTATCTTCTTGTTGTGTATGGGTGATTTCAGTAGAATGATGAATTAAGATTTTTCATGACTTGAAAAGAGAAAAGTAGTTTTGTGCAGGAGCTTGAGAAACATTGAGCACTTTGTTTTGCAGTCCTGTGATTTTAGGCAGCAAGAGAGCAGTGGGTAAGAGCATCAAGTTCCTGATCCAGTCGTAATTCAGGACATGAGTTCAAATCTCCAGTAAGGTGTCCAGTTGAGGGGATTAAGTACCTGCATTTGTACTGGTTCTGTCTTGTTCTCAGATCAGATGGTTATCCAAGCATACACAGAACATGTAGCCCACACGTTAAAACCCACCTATGTTTCATACAAGTAAAGGCCAGGCCAGCTGTGGCCAGTGACCTCAGTGACATGAACATACCCAGCATGCAGCCTGTGCCCTGGAGAGGATAGGCTCCGCCATGTTCAGCTTGCTCAAGACATACAGCCTGAACGTTTCAGTGCAGTGCTGCAGTAAATCCCCAGGGAATCAGTTAATCTGTCAGCCATGTCGATTGCTGGTTGTACTGACATGAATTTCGTTGCGTTCCAAACGAGTGAAGCAAATGAAAAACAGAGGGTTCACAAACACACAACAATTCTGTACAGTTGTTTAAGGATGCCTCGATTTCATTTCTTCTGACAAAATTTGGGAACATATTAACTTTTCTGTGCAAAGTTTTGTTTGTGCTAATATCAAAATATGTATCAACTCAATTTAATAGCGTGGTTTTTGTTGCACATACCTGTAGTGTACATAAAGAGCTAATCAAAATGTTCAGTGTACACATTTTTCATAACTTGGCAGTGTGTAAAGGAATGGAGATGAGTTATCACCAAACAGAAATAACCATGAAAATGCCAAGTGTTTCCAGTGCACTGTACAGGTTTTGCTGCAGTACACAGAGCTCTTTCCAGTTTGTTCATGTTGCTCATGCAGTGTGCAGACACTGTCAATCTTTTTTTTATTATTATTGTCAGCAATGACTCCAATTTTGTGCTGCAATTAGCAACTGAAGCATGGTGAAAAGTCTTGTTGTGCAATAGTAATCAAGAGTAACATTTGAGTGTTGGCGCTACTCCAGAATTTCAGTGTGCAAAGTGCTGTTGTGAGACTGGGACATAACTACAGAACGAAAGTTTTGTAAGGGCTTTTGTCTATCCCTGGTGGCATTGCGTGGATTTCCTACCAATGACTGTGGCGATGGAGACAAGTTGAGTTTGAGTTGAGTTTTCTCTAGAACTACAGATTTGCAGCTGGATTTTTTGGTTTGTTGATTTGGGTTTTAGAGGTCTTTTTTTTTCACAGAATGTGAAGAAAGATGGGTACATAAACTAATGCTATGCTACAGCCACAGGTAAATGACCAATGAAGAAAAAAGGATTACATGTAGAATCAAACAGCACCTTCATTACCTCAGGCTCCATTTTTCCTCATCACACCTTCCTGGACTTAATGTGCATGATTTTTTTTAAGCCAGTGAGAGGGCCTTTTTATCATGTGAATGGCCATGCACTTGCACGAGTGTGTGTGTGTGTGTGTGTGTGTGTGTGTGTGTGTGTGTGTGTGTGTGTGTGTGTGTGTGTGTTTAGCTTATAGTGCAGAGTGTGACTAGTCGGGTGTTTAGGATCAGGGACATAGTAGAAAAATGTTAACCAATCATATTCCACCTCTTTTACAGCCCACTAGAGTGTAAGGAAGATAAAAGGCCCAAAACACTTGTTTGAAGGGGGTTTCTCCTCTGAGGACTCTCTGCTGCCATGCTCTACGCGAGTTTCTTACCACTGATTGTGCCTCCCCAACGAAAATCCTTGGAATACACATTTCTAATTCTGTCTGTAGGCAGTGACCACATTCAGCTAAAGGTACTTAACATAGCATCAGTAAAACACAAAGTGTAATAGAAGCATTGTCAAGAAATCAGAGTCATGCTTGCATAGATGTGTACTCTAATCTATACAGCAGAAAGTGCCTTTTTTTTTAAGAGATACTGCCCAGCAGCAGAAGTGGAGTTTGATAGGGCAGGTGTCTGGGCTGCCATCCGCAAACATTATTGTCAAGGAAACTTTCCTTGTGAAAGCTAAGCTGCATATCAGACAGGCAGACTTGGAGGTGGTCTGTATTGATGCGACTCTGTTGCTTTCTGCTTTTTCTTGCACTCTGGCAAATATGTTCTGACCCACAATTTAAAATGGCATATAGAGAAAGGAGAAGGTTAAAAAATCGACAGGTGTAGATTTGGGGATATCAACAGAAGTGTAGATTTGGGAAAATTGACAGAAATGTAGATTTAGGAAAATTGACAGAAGTGTAGATTTGGGAAAAGGAGATGGCTAGGAAAACCTGTCTGTTGATGTGGAGGCAAGAGAACTGATTTTTTTTTTTTAAACTGGACAGCTTTTACTCAGCAGAATTGCTCATGGAATTAAATTGGAATGAATCTCAATATGCTTTAAGTCTGTGATTATATCACTTTTGTTATGTATTTGACTTGATGCTGTTTTATGTACTCTACTTTTTGGAGGTATTTTTGTGGTTTGTCGGGGGGGGGGGGGGAGGGGGGTTGTACGGTTCAGGTATTTAAGTCAAATGGATTTTTGTTAGGTTTTTTGTTTGTTGTTTGTTTGATTTGGGCTTGTTTTTGTTTTGTTTGGGGGGGGGTTTTTTTTAGGGTTAAGGATGGCTGGCTTGTTGACTTCATGGGGAGAAAGGAATGTAAGTTGTGTTGTTTTGTTCAGGAGCACGCTTGATGCCTTTTTCTTCATTTATTTCTTTTTCTTTTCTTCTTCTTCGTCTTTGTTTTCTTCATTTCTCTGTTTACATGTCACTGTTTCTCTCTGGAATGTTACATGACAAAGTTTCTGTGCCTGTCACCAACAATGTTAACAGGCAAAGCAGGCACGGCCTGCACAATGATGGCTGCAGTTTTAAGAAACACCTATGAAGAGACCAGTCAAATTATACAATGTATATCAGTTTTGGAATATGCATAATATATATATATATATATTCATTTGTAAGACATACCATATTAGTGATGGGGGCAGGATAGCTCTGTGGTCAGAGTGCTCACTTTCCCCGAGTCAAGTTAAGCAGCGTCCAACCTGGTTACCAGTTGGATGGGTGACTGTTTGCTTGGCTTCAGTACAGTTCACCCAGCTGTAAATGGGTACTTGCCCTCTTTAGGGTCAGGGAAGGTAAAGCAGCAAGGGAGAGGAGATGGATGCCACCTTCAATATGCTGGCCCCTAGAGAAGCTGAGGTGTCTGATGCCTTACTCCCCTACGTTATGGGACACCTTTACCTTTACCTTTTTACCGAATGAATGAAATTTAGGATTGAGGCATTTTGAGAGTTTGTGACTAGATCCAAGTTCCAGGTATGAAAGAGAGGAACATTTACTGCCATTGTACTAACTAGCATGTTCACGTTTTAATCAGAGAAAACTTGAGTAACACTGTGGTCCTTTTTTTAGTGTAAGGAAGACAAGTGTCTTTGCTTTTACCAAAGAAAGAATGATTTGTTTTACTAAGCATCAAACAAAACTTGTATCTGTCATGTGTTTTTGAAACCAAATATGATTTGTTTACAATGTGTCTAATAGAATATGTCTTTTATATAAATGTATTGAAACAAAATAGCTCTATTCGAGCATGATCTGAATTGTTTTTATTGGAACATCCACTTCTTGTGTAGCATTTAAGGCTATATGCTTTTTTTGTGTCAGTGGCATACAGTAAGTTATCACAGAAATAATATCAGCAATAATGTCCAGAACTGTCAAGGCTGCTGAGTGTGGTCAGTAGTGTTTGAAGGCTGATTGATTTGATATATGTATATATATATATATATATATATATATATATATATATATATATATATATATATATATATATATATATATATATATATATACCATGATGGTCAGTTTGAAGTGTGACACAACTTGCCCTTAAGTAGACAAACCTTGGTGTTCATGCAGGAAATGGTTTGAAGTGGACTTCTAGTAATGTTGGTTTAGGAATAAGAAGGGGAAGGGCAAATGTGAAGTTTGGGGTTCAAATCCCTTGTGACACTACCTCTTACCACCATTCATTGGACCACAGTGGTGGCCTGGGTATTAGTTGTTTTGTTTTTTAGTGAGATGATAACCCAAGGCCATTTCATGTACAGCATTCATCTAGCGCTCATGAAAGATCTCCTGACAAGAGATCTGATGCCCCTGGCAATTTTTTTCCTGAAAAAAATCCACGCTGATAAGAAAATTAGTATACATGCTGAAGAAAAATACTAGCATTGCACTGTGGCTGTCAATCTGTTTAGAGAGCAGTCTGAACAGCAGACAGAGAATTCTGCTGTGAGTGAGGATGCTGTAGTGTTACTTTGGTTGTGTCAAGTCACTACAGTACTCAATTTGCATGATTTTAGGTCTGGGGTTGCACAACATTATTCAGTGATGAAATCTGAAAATACTGTGTATGAACATGTAAAGGAAATGTCTTTGAGGAAAAACTAGCATGGCAATATTGAAATTGTTTGGTTTAGAACTTCTTTTATATTTTGTATCATTGGAGAAGAAACAATTGAATAGAATGGAAAAGATTGTATCCTTCATTTTTTGCAATTGTTTTTATGGGAAAACGGCTGTTATTGAAAAATCAGAGAACTGTCATAACCAATATTCAGCGATATATAATAATTTGTTCAAATGAACTAAAATTTTAGCGGTGGTGAGCAAATATCAAAACCTTTTATTTCAGGTCAACACAACAAACTGCTGTAAACAGAAAAAAAAAATTTAAAGGATTATGGCAATATATATATGTTCCACATTTTGAAGTCAAAAGCTTGGAATGTAAGAAGAAATAAAATTTTGATTTTTGTTTGCCGTTTTTGTTTTTTTGTCGGGTTTTGTTGTGGGTTTTTTGTTTGTTGTTTTTTTTTTGGGGGGGCGGCTACATAAACTGGTGCCAGTTACTTTTGATGAAATTTAGATAGCAAAAGATGTAATAGAAAGAAAGAAAGAAAGAAAGTGACAATTGTAAAAACCAAAGTTCAGACAAATTGAAGCTATATGAATGTAAGTGCATGAATGCTCATATTAAATCTGATATGTATCCATGTCGTAAGCTCAGGTTTTGTCCAGTCAGACAGACTCACAAACCAATAGACAAACACACACTGATTCTCTACATACAGATAATTAGTTTCAAATATTTGCTATCACAGTATTTTTTTTGTAAATGGATGTTGCATAGTCTTATTTTACCCCAAAGTAAATTGACACCAGTTTAAACTTTTCCCTATGGGTAACGGGCTATAAGGTAACCAACCATCTGCTGGCCCTTCCCTCTGCTTCACCCTCTCCTGGGTTACAGATGCACACAGTGTACCTGTACTGGGAAAGGGGGTTCTCCTTCTTAACCTAGGGATTGTGTTAACAGATTTTTAAAAGATTGATTCCAGACTTGTTTTTTCCTCAAAACAACCATCTCTTCCAGACCTTCAGGAATAGTTTAGAGAAGAAGAGTGTGTACACATATTCTGTGCTAGTAGACAGGGGGAGGGGGGGGTATCTTTCTTTTTTGTCTGAGATTGCACTGTGCCTGCATGGATTCATTTTCATGCTTTATATATATATATATATATATATATATATATTATATATATATATATATATATATATATATATATATATATATATATATATATATATATATTTATTGATAATAATGATTTTTTGTTTTTTGGTATATCAAATGATCTTTCATTTCTAAGCCTTCTTCCAAGTCAGTCAGCAGATGGATGAACATGTATATATATACACCTGAAGGATACCACATTAATTATAATTTGCTGTACAAATGATCATTATTCAGTTATTGTCACTAAAATGAAGTGGATTCATATTAACTAATAAATGGGCTGTACAACCATGTTCACACATCCATCTGTTTTTTTGTCCTGTTTTTCTTGCCTTGAATACAGGATGGCTCACATGGTTATCCGTGAATGCGTTTTTAAGTCTTCGTTTTTGTTGGTACTCGTTTTAAGACAATAAAAAGAAATTCTGTTTTCTTTTACTCCCCTTGTTTTTATTTGTTTGTTTGTTTAGGGTTTTTGCATTTTCAAATCTGTGTGTTTTGACAATGTTAAACTTTCAACCCAGGGGGACGGGATAGCCTAGTGGTCAGAACATTGTGCTCGCAATTTGACATCCCGGGTTCGATTCCCATTCAAGGAGAATTTTTTTCCTGGAGTTAACATCAGTGCAGACTCCACTCTCCCCAAAGTTCTTTGGATAAGACTATAAACTGAGGCCCCATGTGCAAACGTACGCAGAACATCTTGCGCACACCTTAAATCCTGTTCCACTTTTCGAAAGGTAGGCCATTGTGTGCCGGTGGGAACAGATGATATTTACAAAACTGCATACACACAGGGGACTGGATGTAAAAAGCATATGATTGCTTATTCCATTATCCTCGATATAAAAGAATAAATATATAAATAAAATAATAAACCCAGAAAAACACAGTGCCCCACCAACCCCTGAGAGAGGGAAGGGAGAACTGAGGTCAGTCAGCCAGAATGTGCTCTGAGGCCAGACATGGCACATGTGTGGGGCTGTTCCGATACATGTTGGACACTCCTCAGCTTAACACCCTTGGCACTCTTGCCTCACTCGTCGCACCTAACAGCCACTGTGAGACCATAAACACACACTGGATTAGAGGTTTGCATGTGTGTGTGGCTGTTTTCAAATACTTCTTCAACTTAACAGGCACCCATACTCTAAGATTGGTGGTCTAGAGGTAACGCTCCTTACCTAGAAAGCAAAAAAATCTGGGTCGAACTGTGCGGTGGTTTGTACCCCGTTTGGGCCAAAAACTTTTTCCCCATCCATAAGACCCTGAGTGGTGGTCTGGGCGCTAGTCTTTCAGGTGAGACGATAAACCGAAGTCCCGTGTGTTACACGTCACTATTTGGCGCACGTAAAAGAACCCAGGGCAACAAGGGGGTTGACCCTGGCAAAATTCTGTAGAAAAAAGCCACTTTGATAGAGTAATAAAATACAGTTGCATACAGGAAAAAGAAAAAAATGGGTAGGCGCTGCACTTGTGGCAACGCGCTCTCCCCGGGAAGAGCAGCCCGAATTTCACGCAAAGAAATCTGCTGTGACACAAAGTGGTACAAAATTCAAAAAATACTCCGCCTTCAGAGGTTGCTATTTGGCTGGTGATGCTGATCTGCACAAATTCAGTCCCAGTACTATCTGGATTTTTACAATTTTATTTTGTTGTTGTTCCTTGGCTAGAGCTCCAAGGTTCACCTGTGGTGAGATTTTGGTCTGTGGCTGTTTATCCCCCCCCCATTTAGGTAGCCGCATTCCAACTTTCAGGAGAAACTCACGTGGGCTACAAGCCATACACAAAAACAGCTAACAAAAAAAAACTTACAGGAAAACACCACAACACAAAATCCGCACATCAGCACGCAACATCACAAGATTTTAAAAAAAAAAAGCACCCAAACATCAGCAATGCCTAACCCAGTCATAATCTCGCTGGTGTATAATCACATGCACAAATTTATCCACACTCACACACACGCGCGGGCGTGCGCGCACACACACACACACACACACACACACACACACACACACACACACACACACACATACCAATGCCTCATCGCCTTTTACCATTTATCTGAAATTTAGAGGTAGACCTGAATGTGTTATATTTGGTCATGCCTATCTGTGAGATGTAATATTACACTATGTTTGGAGAATGAGACGTCTGTGTGTCTGTGGCGTTTTCCTCTGTGTGTGTCTGTATCTATAGGTGCTTGCAAACTTTGAACAACCTCTCCCCCCATAAAAAAAAACCCATACACAAAAAGCCTCAAGGAAAGGGAGAGGCTTCAGGACACTGTGTACTATTTCACCCTATGATCAAAATGTTTGAGGTGGGGAAAATAGATCGATTTTCCGTGCTTTCAGTTTCGGAAAGGGTCGTGAATGTTTCGCTGTCCTTGTTAGACATGTCAGCATACTACTATGGTTCAGTGTTTATCTACTCATTGACTCTGTCAGCACAGCAGATAACCTAGTTCAACCCGGTCACGATCAACCGTAACCGCAAAAGATAAGATCATGTATCGATGATGTGTATGTATGTCCACATAGGAACACCTCCACTTGATGTCTGTGGTTATAAATTTGCCACCTACTTTCCTTTTTTTTTCTTTAGTACATGTGAAAAAATAGATCCCATCCTCTCTTTCTCTCCCCCCCCCCCCCCCCCCCCCACTCTCCTCTCTCTCTCTCTCTCTCTCTCTCTCTCTCTCTCTCTCTCTCTCTCTGTATCTTTTTCTCAATCAATCAATCAGTTATGATAATAATATCTGGGATTTATATAGCGCTGAATCTTATAGAGTACACAAATCAAAGCGCTTTCATTCAAATTAGTAACGAGCACGCGCATTTTTTGTTTAAAAAAAAAAGGGCTGTACTCAGGACGTCATCCATTCCACTTAATTTATCATCTTCAGGCGATTTAAAGACGATTTAAAAAATAATAATAAAAGTACAAAAATATCATAAAAGGCTATATGGACCAAAGTGAACCTGCAAAAAACAACACCCCGCGCCCATCCCAATGTTTAATTACCAATACCTGGTTGCCAGAACACACACACAAAAAAAAAGCACGAGCAAAGTGTCATTTACCCCCCAAAAATGATTAAAAAAAGAAAGTTTTAAAGATTATTTGCTTTTAAAAAAAAATGGCAGGAGAGGGACTGGGAAGACAGAAAAAAATAAGCAAGAGAGATGATAAAAAGGTCAGGAAAAAGACAGAAACAAAGAGCGACAGAGAAGTGGGAATTTCTAGCACAGAATTTCGGAAGGCTGTTTATACTGAAAGAGCCCCCGGCATCCCCACGGAAGTGACTTTTCTGTACAAAGCAGTGTCAGTATGTCCATCCCCCAAGTGACTTTTCTGTACAAAGCAGTGTCCGTCATGTCCATCCCCGCAAGTGACTTTTCTGTACAAAGCAGTGTCATGTCCATCCCCCAGTGACTTTTCTGTACAAAGCAGTGTCCATGTCCATCCCCGACAGTGACTTTTCTGTACAAAGCAGTGTCATGTCCATCCCCGAAGTGACTTTTCTGTACAAAGCAGTGTCATGTCCATCCCCGAAGTGACTTTCTGTACAAAGCAGTGTCATCATGTCCATCCCCGAAGTGACTTATCTGTACAAAGCAGTGTCCATGTCCATCCCCCGCAAGTGACTTTTCTGTACAAAGCAGTGTCTGTCATGTCCATCCCCGAAGTGACTTTTCTGTACAAAGCAGTGTCATGTCCATCCCCTGAAGTGACTTTTCTGTTACAAAGCAGTGTCATGTCATGTCCATCCCCAAGTGACTTTTCTGTACAAAGCAGTGTCATGTCCATCCCCGAAGTGACTTTTCTGTACAAAGCAGTGTCATGTCCATCCCCCAAGTGACTTTTCTGTACAAAGCAGTGTCATGTCCATCCCCGAAGTGACTTTTTGTACAAAGCAGTGTCATGTCCATCCCCCAAGTGACTTTTCTGTACAAAGCAGTGTCCTGTCATGTCCATCCCGAAGTGACGCCGTTACCCCGAAGTGACTTTTCTGTGGACAAAGCAGTGTCATGTCCATCCCCGCAAGTGACTTTGTCTGTAACAAAAGCATGTCATGATCCATCCCAAGTGACTATTCTGTCTGTACAAAGCAGTGTCATGTCATTCCCAAGTGACTTTCATCTGTACAAAAGCAGTGTCATGTCACCCAAGTGACTTTTACTGTCATGACAAAGCGCGTGCCAGCCATCCCCCCGAAGACTTTCTGTACAAAGCATGTCATGTCCAATCCCGAAAATGACTTTATACTGTATCAAGAGCTAAGTAATATGGCCATCCTGGTGACTTTGAGACAAAGCATTCACGCAAAGAGCATGAAACACAAACTCAGTAACACCCCAATATTTTTTTAAAAGCAGTCGTCATGTCCATCCCCAAGTGACTTTTCTGTACAAAGCAGTGTCATGTCATGTCCAACCCCGAAGTGACTTTTCTGTACAAAGCAGTGTCATGTCATGTCCATCCCCGAAGTGACTTATCTGTACAAAGCAGTGTCATGTCATGTCCATCCCCAGAAGTGACTTTTCTGTACAAAGCAGTGCATGTCATGTCCATTCCCCAGAATGACTTTCTGTACAAAGCATGTCCGTCATGTCACCCCGAAGCCAGAACCAGAGCTACCTTAGTAGTGGGCAACAACAAAGGTTGCCTGCGCAAAATGTCACGATAGAGGAATCAAAGAAGTAAAAAAAAATAATAATAATAAAAAATTTTAAAAAGTTAATTTAAAAAAGAGAGAGAAAGCGAGTTATAAATGTATGTACTGACAAAACCAGGGATAAAATCGTTCTACTGCTGCATGAACACACACGCGCGCGCGCGCGTGCACACACACACACACTTACACACACACACACAACACCACACACACACACACACACACACACACACACACACACACACACACACACACAAAATGCTTATTCAATGTAACATCTGGAAATAAAAGTTTGACTTGACACACATTTGACACCACCTCTCTCTCTCTCTCTCTCTCTCTCTCTCTCTCTCTCTCTCTCTCTCTCTCTCTCTCTCTCTCTCTCTCTCTCTCTCTCTCTCTCTCTCTCTCTCTCTCTCTCTCACGCACACACACACACACACACACACACTCACACACACACACACACACACCACAACACACATACACACACACACACACACACACACACCACACACACACACACACACACACACACACACACACAAACCAAATCACCATGACAAGCTAGATAGTTCATAAACTGCTGAGGTCTACTGTAGGCTAAAATAATGGATTTGGCATTTTGGTACAAACTTGAAGGAAAAAAATACACGCAGAAAAGAAGCATGAAACACAACCTTCTAGTAACAACCCCCAATAATTTTTATGTATTATAGTGTCAGTTCCGAGAAACTGGTTAACTGGGTCTAGCCGTTTCGCTTTTCCTTATCAACACACAGAACAGCTTGGATGCGTGCCAAACCACTTAGGCTACGTGTGGACTTATGTACGTGTGTGATAGAAAAGCGTTCTTTCTGTACAACCTAGTAGCCCTGTTTTGTGGCTTGGTGGAATGGAATGCGTCATGGGATTAAAATAAATCTCTCATGCTGTAGCCCTTCATGGGATGATTAAAGTGTTTCTGACTTGATTTGACTTCTCTCTCTCTCTCTCTCTCTCTCTCCTTTCTCTCTCTCTCTCTCTCTCTCTCTCTCTCTCTCTCTCTCTCTCTCTCTCTCCTCTCTCTCTCCCGCGCGCACGCTAAATCCTGTTCCGCTTTTCGTAAGTGTAGGCCATCGTGTGCCGGTGGGAACAGACGACATTTACAAAACTGTATACACACGGGGACTGGATTTTAAAAAGCACAAGAGTGCTTATTCCCTCATCCTTGATATGAAAGAATTTTTTTTTTAAATCAATCCAATCGAATCGAATCGAAAATCTCTCCTCTCTCTCTCTCTCTCTCTCTCTCTCTCTCTCTCTCCTCTCTCTCTCTCTCTCTCTCTCTCTCTCTCTCTCTCTCTCTCTCTTCTCTCTCTCTCTCTCTCTCTCTCTCTCTCTCTCTCTCTCTCTCTCTCTTTAAACGAGGCCCGTGTCGAACGCACGCAGTACATCTTGCGCACACGTTAAACTGTTCGTTTCGAGAGTAGGCCATCGTGTGCGTGGGAACAGATGACATTTACAAAATTGATACACACGGGACTTTGATGTAAAAAAGCACAGAGTGTTTATCCCATTATCCTCGATATAAAAGAATTAAATCAAATCAATCAAATCAAATCAAATCAAATCTCTCTCTCTCTCTCTCTTCTCTCTCTCTCTCTCTCTCTCTCTCTCTCTCTCTCTCTCTCTCTCTCTCTCTCTCTCTCTCTCTCTCTCTCTCTCTCTCTCTCTCTCTCTCTCTCTCTCTCTCTCTCTCTCTCTCTCTCTCTCTCTCCTCTCTCTCTCTTCTCCCTCCTTACACACACACACACACACCACACACACACACACACACACACACACACACACACACACACACACACACACACACACACACACACACACACACACACCACCACGTGCACGCACTTCAATGAAAAGAAAACGTTGGAAAGGTAAGACAAAATTACAAGTACTAATGAGTATAAGCCTTGAAACATCACGTTATCGTAATATACCAAACATAAAATGTATATTGATATTGATGATAATAGTAATAATAAAAATAATAATAATGACAATAATAATAATAAGGGTGCCAAACCATCACATTCTGTACACATAATGTGTCCGGGGACAGGATAGCCCAGTGGTTAGAGTGTTGCGCCCGGGATCAGACAGCCTGGGATCAGACAGCCTGGGATCAGACAGCCTGGGATCAGACAGCCTGGGATCAGACAGCCTGGGATCAGACAGCCTGGGATCAGACAGCCTGGGATCTGACAGCCCGGGATCTGACAGCCTGGGATCTGACAGGATCTGACAGGCTGGGATCTGACAGCCTGGGATCTGACAGCCTGGGATCAGACAGCCCAGGATCAGACAGGATCTGACAGCCTGGGATCTGACAGGATCTGACAGGCTGGGATCTGACAGCCTGGGATCTGACAGCCTGGGATCTGACAGCCTGGGATCAGACAGCCTGGGATCTGACAGCCCGGGATCTGACAGCCTGGGATCTGACAGCCTGGGATCTGACAGCCTGGGATCTGACAGGCTAGGATCTGACAGCCTGGGGTCGCACCACAATGGAGGCCCGCGTTTTAGGGGATTTTCTCCTGGAAGTAACATCAGTACTGACTCCACTCCCCCAAAATCCTTTGAGTGAGACGATAAATGAAGGCCCCGTGTGCGAATTCACGCAGACCATTTCGCGCACATGTTTAAAACCCTGTTCCGCCTTCCAGAAGAGTAGGCCCTTTTAATGCCTGTAAGGAACAGTAAATTTAAGTGGTACGGGCATGTCACAAGATCAAAAGGACTTGCAAAAACAATACTGCAAGTCACTGTCAAAGGAGGAGGAAAAGCAGGTAGACCAAAGAAGAGATGGAACAACAACAGCGAATGGACAGGCCTAGAACTCAACAAAACCCTGAAAAAGGCAGAGCAGAGAGAGGAATGGAGGGAACTGGTTGTCAAGTCTTCAGGGATGCCCCCACGGTCGCCAGACTAAGGGATAGATAGATAGATAGATAGATAGATAGATAGATAGATAGATAGATAGATAGATAGATAGATAGATAGATAGATAGATAGATAGATAGATAGATAGATAGATAGATCTCAATCTTTCTTTTTTATCATGTTCGTATGCACACACACAGCCAAATGACAATGGAGGAAATTGGCAAAAGGCTCTACATTGCGGCACAGCGATGACTGTCAGGGAGAACCTATAATAATTATATGACAAAATATGTAGATAGTTTTTCGCGCAACCTGGATAATAAATATGCATATTGTTTAACACATCACATGAATGTTCTGCACCAACACAAGCCAGTCCTCACACGTGTGGGGGAGGGGGGGGGGCAGGGAGGAGTGAGTGTGCTAAAACGAAAATAAAAATATTATGTGACTTTTTTTTTAAAACAGGAAGAATATGCATATATATAAGGTTGTTGATGATAGCAGCTGAAGAAAAGCTACAGTGCAGTGTTCATACTTCACTGCAGGGGTATTCATTCCTTCCTTTATTCAGTACACCAAGTCTTTATGAATTTATCACTAATTCCTTCTACAGCTTTTCCTGCAAGCGGAGGAGAAAGAAAAAGTAGAACGAAAACTAACACACGTAAACACAACACACGGCTTCTTTCTCAGTATATCTGCCCATGTTCTTAGTCTTTCTGATTTTGGTTGTTGTTTCTGTTGGGGGGTGGGGGGAAAGGTGTGGAGGAGTGTCGTTTGTGTGTGTGTGGGGGGGGGGTGTCTTTCTTTTTCGAGGGAGGGGAAGGGAGTGATGTTTTGAGTTTGGTTTTTGTGTTGTGTGTTGTGCTTTTTTTGTTTTGTTTTATTGGTGGTGGTAGGGTGTGGTGGTGGTGGTTTTCATTTTGTTTTTTGTTTAGTTGGGGGGGGGGGGCTTTGGGGGGGATGAGCAGGATTATCAGGGGGGGGGAGTATGGTTTGTTTGCTTGGTGAAGTTTCCTGACTTTTGTTGTTGTTGTTGTTGTTTCGGTTTTGTTCTTTTGGTGGGGTTCTTTTTGCTATCAGTTTTGGATGTAGGAGAGGGGGGTGTTTGTGTGAGAGATGGGCGTTTCTGGTTTGGTTTGTTTTATTTTTTTGCTCGTTTGTTTGCTGTTGTTGTTGTTGTTTTGTTGTTGGCTTTTTTGGGGGAGGGGGGTCTAGGTTTGGGTATTTTCTTTTTTCCTCGTTGGAGGGAAAGGGGTGGAATGGGAGAGGTATAACGATATTTTGCAATGGCTGGTATACACCAAGCTTTATTTAGTATATACGCCGACAGTTGTGAATGCGCATAAAATGCTTAAAACAAAAAGAGAACAGAAACAAAGATGAAAACGCTGATACTGTGAATTCCCGCTTGTGTGTATGTGTGCGTGCCTGGACCGTGTCATTTTCCTTTTCTTTCAGTTCCGGTTTGTAGCAACAACAACAAAATATTTCTAGATAAAAGAGTAAATCAGAACAAACTTGATGATTCAATCAGTAATATCACTTTAAATTATATGATTTTTATTTTATCTTTATTTACATTTTGTTTATTTCGAGGATGATGGAGATATCACTATGTGTGATCATGTTTCGTTTTTTTTAAACACGGGTTCCGGTTGTAGCTGGGTTGGGGGAATGGGGTGTTGCTGTTGTTGTTTTTTGTTTTTTTGGGGGGGGGGGGAGCTTTGTTGTCTGTTTGTTTTGCATAAATGAGCATGTAAGTTTGCAAATTTTATGGCCGATAAATTCAACCCTCATAATCATGTGTGTGTATATGTATATAATGTTTTAGTTGTTTGTTTGGGGGTAGGGATGTTTTTTTAAGAAGTTTTTTTTTAAAAAGAACGAATTGTGAGAAGCGAACTGTCTCTTGTGCCTTCTCCACCACCTTCTGTTAAAGAATTGTCTTGCTCACTTTGGTGGACTCTCTCTCTCTCTCTCTCTCTCTCTCTCTCTCTCTCTCTCTCTCTCTCTCTCTCTCTCTCTCTCTCTCTCTAAGAGGCCCGGCGGGGGTAAAATGAAGCCGATATGTGTATGCAATCTGCACACATCAGCAAACGCATGTTGCCCACACACATGCACACCCCTACCACCCCCACCCCCACCCCCCCTCACACACACACACATGTACCATTTGGATTTTTTTATCACTTTGACTTTGACTTTGACTTTGACTTTCACTCACACACACACACACACACACACACACACACACACACACACACACACACACACACTGGAAAATTTTTTTTAATGACTTCGACATTAACTTTGACTTTGACTTACACACACACACAACACACACACACACACAACACACACACACACACACACACACACACACACACACACACACACACACACACACAGGTGTCGATTAACAGAAATACTTGGCTTAGTCACTAGTGCCTGATAAGCTTTCAACGCTTAAATAACTACGTAGTGAATGAAGTTTTTGCTACCTTGCCCTGATTGCTACGCCAAGATTTTCCCAGAAACAGCAGTTTTGCTAACTCCTGCTTGCGCTTTCGACCATTCCCATGCCCATGGACAAATGAAACGCCGGCTAGGTTTCAGGAGTTTTGTCAGGATTGCTTCAGCCAATGAGATCACAGCGCTTCCAAAACGTCGAGCCATTCAGAAGCCTGCTCTTTTCTAGCTTCGGTTGTCTATATCTCGTCTGCATCGGTCGAAGCAGCTTCAGAGGTTCCAATGAAACTAAGAGGTCTTGAACAAAAGGGCGAATTTATACAGGTGAGTACGTAGTGTGTGTAGATAATGTATGTTTATAGTGTATGTCTATGATATATGTTTATAGTGTATGCATATAATGTATGTATATATGGCTTGAGAAAAAGCAAATCAGTGTTTATTCAATGTACCATCTTGAAATAAAAATTTGACTTTACTATAAAATGTATGTTTATAATGATGAAAATGACATCGTTGATTTCACTGTTTTTTGTCATCAGTAAAATAAAATGTTGTGCATAATTCTAGTCTTCTAATTTTTTTCATTGTGTCTTATTCATTTTGTTTTAGGGGTTTTTTTCATCATTGAAATATGATTGTGCAAATGCAATGCCAAGCATAACATGCTCATACAAAGAAGGCCAGTGGGGTTTTCTGTTGTTGTTGTTTTTAATTTTTATTGACATAATACCGACTTGGGGTTATGGAACGGCATAACAATAACAAATAAATGCACGTTTAAACAGTCGGACAGGGGAATGTTGCCCTCATGAACTGACAAACCGGATCGAGCCAACACGGATTGTGACAAAGTCAAAGTCAAAGTTTTATTTCCAGATGGTACATGTGTGTGTGTGTGTTCGATTCATTTTACGTCTTTTCACAAAATATGATATTAGACATTTTAAAAAAAAACAAAAAAAAAAAACAAACAAAAAAACGTGTGAGTGTGTATGTGGGGAGGAGGGTGGGGGTAGGGGGGAGGAGTTTTGGAAGTGGGGAAGGGGGTTAATTCACAAAATCTACACAGAACAGTTAAGAAAATAAAAATAAAAATAAACACAAATGTATATAATTCTTGAATACAAAATAGTAAAAATTCCAAATTCTGAACAGAATCTAACGCATGAACAATAAAACTATTTACAACCATAACCAACAAGAGAAAAATCTAATCAACAATGGGAAATGTCTTTTAAGTCCGTAATAATCATAATAAAGAACGAATAGGACAGTGCAGTAATGATTTGAAAAATGTATACCTCAGTAATGGATCATTGAATATCTCTGATGAGGATGATGAGGTAAGAACAGGTATATAACTTTTCAGCATGCTGCATATCAATATATGATCAACAGTTATACTATGTCCACATATGCAAGATACATGTCCAACATATTTTGTTTTAAAACAGTTTATTTCCCATCTGCAAGCCAGAGAAACAATTTCTTTTATACAATAAAAATCTGTTTCATATATTTTAACAAAAGACTGAAATTTTACCATCCCTTCATATACACCTAAACAACCAAGTTTCTTTTTTTCATATTGGAATAACTTTTGTTCTGCTTTTTCCACAATCTGATAACATTCTTGTAGTGACAAATGAAGTGTCAAATTTTCCACATCTATCAATTGTTTTGCCCCATTTTTTGCTAGAAGATCAACTGTTTCATTGTAATGTATACCAGAGTGAGATGGAATCCAACAAAAATTTATATCTGAACCTTTTAAGGTGAGGAGATGAATTAAATGACAAATCTCAAAAACAAGTTCTGATCTAACTTTTGTTTGCATAGAACTGATGGCTTGAATTACTGATTTGGAATCAACACAAAAAAGAATGCGGAAAACAGCTCTTGGGAAATCGATTAGAAAATTGAGTGCCATTAATATTGCTATGAGTTCTGCTGTAAAAATTGAAATATTCTCCCCAAGATGAAATGATTTTTCCGATTTCAGCTCTGGTATAATGTATGCAGCACCGGCATTATTGTTTAAGACTGAGCCATCAGTGAAAACTTTTAAATGGTTTGAATAGTATTCTTCCAAATGAATTTTTGCTTGAGAAGATACTAGATTTATATTACAATTCTTTATTAAGTCAATATAATTTATATCAAAGTGTGTGTGTGTGTGTGTGTGTGTGTGTGTGTGTGTGTGTGTGTGTGTGTGGTGTGTGTGTGTGTGTGTGTGTGAGTGAGTGAGTGCGTGCGTGCGTGCGTGCGTCAAATCAAATCAAATCAAATTTTTATTTCCAAATGGTACATTGAATAAGCATTAATTTGCTTTTTTCATCAAGCCATTTATCTTTTTTTTTTTTTAAATAGAATGAAAAACAATTTAAGCAGAAAAACCCTAACAAACAAACAAGCATAAAAAAGGGAACCAAAAAATTCAACAACATTAATCAACTGACATGATTTCAACTGCCTTAAGAATAAAATATGCCTATAGATAATATGAGCAAAAACAATGACAACAAAAACGATCAAGAAAAAAACACTTAAAAGTCACACACACACACACACACACCACACACACACACACACACACACACACACACACACACACACACACACACGGTTCGCGCGCTCTTCCACACCGCACGTATGCACGTACGCGCATGCACACATTTAAAGTTTTTTTTAAAAATCATGCGTGCGTGTGTGTGTGTGTGTGTGTGTGTGTGTGTGTGTGTGTGTGTGTGTGTGTTTTCGGGATCCTGGGATTTTACCCTGGAAAAAAAGGTGAACATCAGTACTGACTCCACTCCCCGAAAGTCTTTCGAAAGAAACTAAAAACCGACATCCCTTGTCCAAATGCATGCAGAACATCTTGTCCACCCGTTAAAAAACCCATTCTGCATTTGAGAAAAGTAGACCATTGTGTGCTGGAAGGAACCGATGACAAAATTTCGAGAATAAAACAAAAACACATGCACACAGGTGTCGTGTTTATACACCACTCCCGAAGTCGCAGTGCGGCTACCTTGTTGGTCGGTAAAATCGGTCGCATACGCAGAACCTCACCTTTGGGAATCTCGGAATTCTCGCCCAGGAACGAAAAAAAAAAATTTAAGTCAGACAAAAACAGGTATGGTGTTGATTTGGGTAGAGAACAAAGAAGATGTCGCTATGTTCTGTGTTGACATATATTCCTTGTTGCTTGTGAAAATTTACTGCTGAAAGTCATTCGTGATTTTTTTTAGTTTGTTATTTGGTTAGGGTTTTTTTTCACTTTTGTTGTTGTTGTTTGGTGGTGGTGGTAGTGGTAGTAGTAGTAGTAGTAGTAGTAGTAGTAGTAGTAGTAGTAGTAGTAGTAGTAGTAGTGTATGCATAACTATGCATTACTTTTTTAGTATGAATCTGTAATACTAAATATTACAATTTCACGCGAATCTTTCCAAAAATATGCTTTTGTGTTTTGGTTTTGGTTTCTTTTGTTGTTGTTGTTGTTAGTTTGTTTTTTGTTGTTGTTTGTTGTGTTGTTGTTGTTGTTTTGGGGGAGTTCTTAAGGACAAAAATTATGGGGCCGGTAGGTAGGCCTATACACAGGACGACAAATATGGACGGAGTTCAACTGTTATGGTGGGCCATGCTTTCTTTTTACTTTTCTGTGTTTTTGTTAAATTATTTTTTGTCTTCATTTGATCAAACATGAAAAGTTGTACCGAGTGCGTACCGTAACAATGATGTTGGTATTCTCAATAAATAGAACGGTAAACTGAATGATTGAACAAGTCATATAGGTCTTACTTTGTTTTCGTGTATAACGGTAAACTGAATAATTGAACAAGTCATATAGGTCTTACTTTTTTTTTTTTTTCGTGTCAGTTTACTGCATGGGAAAGAAAAGTTATGTCCAGATTCTCTCTCTCTCTCTCTCTCTCTCTCTCTCTCTCTCTCTCTCTCTCTCTCTCTCTCTCTCTCTCTCTCTCTCTCTCTCTCTCTCTCTCTCTCTCTCTGTCTGTCTGTCTGTCTGTCTGTCTCTCTCTCTCTCCTCTCTCTCTCTCTCTCTCTCTCTCTCTCTCTCTCTCTCTCTCTCTCTCTCTCTCTCTCTCTCTCTCTCTCTCTCTCTGTGTGTGTGCTTGTCTGTGTGCGTGTGTGTGGGTGTTTTTGTGTGTGTGTCTCTGTCTGTGTGGTGCGTGTGTTCGTGTGTGTGTGTATCTTATCTTGACTTTTGGGAAGAACTGTTTGTTTAGGGTAGGGGGTGTTAGAGAGGGTAGTTTTTCGTGTTTGTTGTTTAGTAACTTGATTGGTTCACTTATGTGGTACTTCATTGATTTCCTGATTTATCAATAATTGAATTGTAATATGACTGACTGATTTTCTTAATATGTTACATTTATTTGTTTATTAATTCATTGATTTATTCATATTTCTTTCATTTTGTCCCCATGAGGGCCTGGTGTAAAGAAGCCTCTGGCTTACCCAATTACCCTCATTAAAAATTTCGAGTTCGAGTTCGAGTTCGAGTTCTCTCTCTCTCTCTCTCTCTCTTTGAAAAAGCACATGAGTGTTTATTCCATTTTCAACGAAAGAAAAGAATAAATGAGTAGATAAATACATTTCTTCTTTTGTGTGTGTATATATATATATATATATATATATATATATATATATATATATATATATATTATATAATATAAAAGATATTATACACTTATTCACACAATACACCCTCTTTACACACATCAGATGATGACACTGATGTGTGTGGTCGTGTTAACAGCCTATTAAGATATTTAGACTACGAATATGTATGGAGATGATGACACTGATGTGTGTGGTCGTGTTAACAGCCTATTAAGATATTTAGACTACGAATATGTATGGAGATGTTGACACTGATGTGTGTGGTCGTGTTAACAGCCTATTAAGATATTTAGACTACGAATATGTATGGCTCCGGGAAATACAACTTATATTCGACTTCTTTGCAAAGTGCTTAAACCATAAAACCTTGTACCGAGCAGTAGGAAAGAAAATTGCTGTGAATAAACCATATTGCAATCATCCCTATACTGTGCCACAACTTGAACAGCCTGCCATCGTAATTTCAGAATTTGCAGATATGAGGGGCAACAATGCATGATTAAGTTGAGAAGTGTTTAGTATCTGGTGTTCAAAACTGAAAACTGCAGAGTTTATGAATACTTTAAATGATGTTATATCGTTAATCAGAGAAGAATTGAGTATCGGTTAACTATAAACTGAAAACGCGGAATTTCAAAGGTTACGCATCGTACCATGTCATTTACACGAGAAGAGTGAAAGATCTGATGCTTGAAAATTACAACTTCAGAATTGATAATTATTATGAATAATTATGCTTCATTAATTTGAGAAGAGTTAAGTATCGGTTGCCTGTAAATCGATACTGTAAGAGCGTTGCAGTGTCTGTTGCTGGAAAGTACAATTACAGAGTTTATAAATTCATGCACAGTAACATACTATTCACTGGAGAAGATCAGTATTTATTGCTTGCAAATTGAAAAATAGCAGAGTTCATGAATGTTACACACAACAATTTATGATTCAGTAAAAACAAAAACAAAAAAAATAAATAAAGGTAGCTTGTGATTCAGCAGAGAATATCGGTAGCTGTCGTTTGTAATTAACACTTGCAGGTTTGACGATGTTCAAATTCAAAATTCAAATTTCAAAAACACTTAATTACCTCATAGAAAGAGAAATTCAAGCGGGTAAAAGCCATACACTAAAATGGTAGACATGTAAACATATTAATATCACGGGGGAAAAAACAAACCACAAGACATTAGCCGAATATCAGAACGCACCCATCACAACATAAAAAGCACCCACAAATCAACAATACATCAGCCAGTCCTGTCGCACACAGTGATACTTGATTCAGTCCAGAAGAGTTGGATAGATGTCATGTGTAAATCAAAATTACACAGTTTATCAGTATTATGCACTATGACATATAATTCAGTCGACTAACTCAGCTTCTGTTGCTTGTGGATTAAAATTTAAAGTGTTTATGAAATACCATACACAATAGCAAAAACAATTGTATTCATTTGAGAATAATTTGGTATTTGTGGGAAGAACTGCTGCTTGCAAATTGAAGTTGCAGAGTTTCTGCATCATGTGCACACTAGTATAAGTTCACTTAACTTTTTTATTTTTATTTATTCTTTTATATCGAGGATAATGGAGTAAGCACTCATGAGCTTTTTTTCCCCGTGTGTATGCAGTTTGTAAATGTCTTCTGTTCCCACTAACACACGATGGCCTACTTTTATGAAAAGCGGAACGGGATTTAACGTGTGCGCAAGATGTTCTGCGTGCGTTCACACACGGGACCTCGGTTTATAGTCTCGTCCGAAGGACTTTTGGGGAGAGTGCAGTCAGCACTGATGTTAACTTCAAGAGAAAAATTTCCTCAACGGGAATTGTACCCGGTCGTCAAATTGCGAGCGCAATGTTCT
This sequence comes from Stramonita haemastoma, assembly GCA_030674155.1. Lineage (NCBI taxonomy): Eukaryota > Metazoa > Mollusca > Gastropoda > Neogastropoda > Muricidae > Stramonita > Stramonita haemastoma. The sequence continues at coordinate 3,242,748 of CM060319.1, read as the reverse complement.
GACCACAGGTTATCCCGTCCCCTTTGCATAATTAATGGCATGTGCTTATTTTCAGTGTTGATAGGTGACAATGTTGTGTCTTAATTATAGGATTGGTATATTTCCTACCTAAGTAAATGCATTGTATTGTATCGTATTGTATTGTATTGTACTGTATTGTATATGTATTGTATTGTACTGTACTGTATTTGTACATGTATTACACTTTAAGTCACGGCAGATTTCTCTGCGTGAAATTCGGGCTGCTCTCCTCGCGGAGAGTACGTTACCACAAGAGCAGCGCCATCTTTTTTTTGGTTTTGCCTGTCTGCAACTGTATCTGTCCTATCACATCATTCCTACAGAGTTTGAGGGACAACTTTCTTGTAGCCGTGGGTTTTTAACGTGCGCTATAATAATTTTGTGTAACATATGGGACCTCGGTTATCGTCTCATCCATAGACTAGCACCCAGACCACAACTCATGTTTAGTGGAGGGGGAGGGGGGGGGGGAATTCTGGCTCAAACGCGAACCATTACACATTTAAACCAGGACTTTTCATTTTCTAACCAGGTACGTTACCTCTAAGCCACAGATAAACAAACCTCTCTGTCTCTGTCTCTCTCTGTCTCTCTGTCTCTGTCTCTCTGCTATCTCTGTTTCTCTCTCTCTCTCTCTGTCTCTGTCTCTCTCTATCTCTGTTTCTCTCTCTCTCTCTCTCTCTCTCTCTCTCTCTCTATCTCTCTCTCTCTCTCTCTCTCTCTCTCTCTCTCTCTCTCTTCTCTCTCTATGCAAAATCAAAATCATCATTGATTCTTACTTTTTTCGTTTCTGAATGTGTACCTTTTTATATCATTACCTTATTATTGTATCTCTGTCCTATTTTTTTGCATGCTGTTTGATACTTGGTATGGTTTCTTGCTCTTCTTCTTGGCATTTGGATCATTATTATTGCTGTTGTGTAGTTAGAGGTTTATTTTATCTTGATGTTATCCTGAAAAGGGCGGGGACTGGATGTAAAAAAGCACACGAGTGCTAATCTATTATCCTCGAATAAAAGAATTTGCCTTGCCTTTCTCTCTCTCTCTCTCTCTCTCTCTCTCTCTCTCTCTCTCTCTCTCTCTCTCTCTCTCTCTCTCTCCTCTCTCTCTCTCTCTCTCTTCTCTCTTCTCTCTCTCTCTCTCTCTCTCTCTCTCTCTCTCTCTCTCTCTCTCTCTCTCTCCCCTTCTCTCTCTCCCCTTTGACACAGACTGTAACACTAAAGCCTCTAGGGCAGGTGTGAATGCAGGTATCTAATCTGCTTGTCAGTTATGAAGCAATGTTTCTTTCATCACTCACCTTGAAGGTAACACTATATATCAGTGACTGTTATTAATCAATGGTTGTGTTGTAACGGGAACGCGATAGCTCAGTGGTCAGAGCACTGGCTTTCCCCCAGCCAATGTTAAGCAGCATCTAGCGTGATTAACCAATTGCATGGTTGACCGTTTGCGTACAGTCCCCCATTTCACCCAGCTGTAAATGGGTACCTGCCCTCTTTAGGGTCAGGGGAAGTAAACAACGAGGGAGAGGAGATGGGCGCGCCCTCAACATGCTGGCCCCTAGAGAAGCTGAGATCTCTATACCTCGCTCCCTTACGACTACATATGTTATGGGACATCTTTGCTTTTTTTTTTTTTTTAACTATGTTGTAATGCTTCTTCCACCCGTAACTATGAATCTAATACTATACCAATGACTGCAGTTACATCAATGGTCTTAATGTTTCCCCCATCAGTCACCATGAACTTGTCATATCACTGACTGTCATTGTATCAATGGGTTCTGTTGTAACGTCTCTTCAACCATTTACCAGCAAGGTAGTACTGTACCATTGACTGCCATTGTATCAATAGAATATTTGAAAGGTAAAGATAAAGGTGTTCCATTACCCATGCAGTCGTTGGAGAACGAGATGTCAGAGACCTCAGCTTCTCCGTGGGGCCAGCATGTTGAGGGCGGCGCCCATCTCCTCTTCCTCGCTGCTTTACCTTCCCTGACCCTAAAGAGGGCAGGTACCCATTGAAAGCTGGGTGAACTGGGAAACTGTACTGAGGCCAAGGCGCACTAACGGTCACCCATCCACTTGGTAACCACGCTTAATCCTGCTTAAACTTAGCTTGGAGAAAGCGAGCGCTCTGACCTGAGCTGTCCCGTATTGTAAATAGAATTTCTGGCCCAAGCCAAAAGTCTTGTCACTGACTGATATAAGCAAAGTGCCAGAGCCGGCATTACAATGTTGTTATGATATGCTTTGGTGTGTTATGTTAGGATTGTCTTCAGCCACGACAAGCTCTTGGCAAATTTATTTCTCCCTTAAAGAAGACAAATACCCTGAAGTCCCAGTATTGCTTTAGAGATCTGCATGGTGGGGTACATTAAAAAAAAAAAACTAAAACAGTTATATATATATGTATGGAGAAATACATTTTTAAAAAGTCAATCTCGCAAATTTTGCATCCAGGTGTACTTAACAGACTCAAGCGACTGCCAGGTGGGATGAGTGAGACAGAGAGCGTGTTCTGGGTGACCTCCAGAGTGTTAAGCTGGGGAACGCGCAACAACATAGTTATCAGTGATGTTGATCTTGCTCTGAACTAAAATGGCACAACACGTCGTTCCTGAATACAAGGGTAAGATAAGTTGGGAGCGAGAGAGAGGAGATGGGCGCCGCCCTCAACATGCTGGCCCCTAGAGAAGCTGGGGGCGGGATAGCTCAGTCAAGTTAATGCAGCGTCGAGCGTGGTTACCAGTTGGATGGGTGACCGTTTGCGCGCCTTGGCTTCAGTACAATTCCCCTGTCCACTTAACTGTAAATGGGTACCTGCCCTCTTTAGGGTCAAGGAAGGTAAAACAAGCGAGGGAGAGGAGATGGGCGCCGCCCCTCAACATGCTGGCCCATGGAGAAGCTGAGGTCTCTGATGCCTCGCTCCCCCACGACCGCCTAAGATATAGGACACCTTTACCTTTTAGTGTTAACAGCTACAAAACACACACACACACACACACACACACGCGCGCGCGCACACACACACACACACACACACACACTGCTTACTCAATGTACCATCTGAAATAAAAGTTTGACTTTGACTTGACTTTGACTTTGACTTTCACACACACCACACACACACACACACACCACACATACACCACACACACACACACACACACACACACACACACACACACACACACACACACACACACACACACACACACACACACTCAGTGTGCAGTCTCAGCTTCCCTCCCTTCTATCCATCCTACCCCATGATGATGTTTTAGTGACCTATGTGTTCACAATACTAAGGGAATACAGGGTTTTTTTTTTCTTTCCTTTTCATTTCTTTTTTCTGATAATCACACTTTCAAGGCTGATTATGGGTGAGGTTTTATGTAGGCGGCGCTGTTTAAACCCCAAACTTCAGGTAGACACATTCCGTCTTCGGTGATATCATACACCTGACCAACTCGGTGTTTTGGTTTTTTCGTTCCTCGCTAGAGCTCCGAGGTTCACCAGAATGGTGAGATTAGGCAGCCGCATTCCAACTTTGGGGATGATATCTAGACACGACACCAGTGTGCAATTGTTTTTTTTTAATAGATTTTTTTGGTCATCCGTTCTCACCGGCACAAATGACCTACTCTTCCGAAAGGCAGAATGGGTTTTAACGTGTTCACAAGATGTTTCGCGTGCGTGCGCGCACACGGGGCCTCGGGTTATAGTCTCGTCTGAAGAACTTTTGGGGAGAGTGGAGTCAGTAATGTAAAAGGTAAAGGTGTTCCATAACCTGTGTGGTCGTAGGGGCTACAACAGAGACCTCAGCTTCTCCAAGGGCCAGCATATTGCCGGCGGCGCCCATCTCCTCTCCCTAGCTGCTTTACCTTCCCTGACCCTAAAAAGGGCAGGCACCCATTTACAGCTAGGCAAGGCAAGGCAAATTATTTTATTACGAGGATAATGAATAAGCACTCATGTGCTTTTTTACAATCCAGTCTGTCTTCATGGGTGCCTAGCTGTGGAGCTTCCAATGCACCTGAGATGGATCGGTGGTCTAGAGGTAATTTGCCCTCGTAGAAAGCAAAAAGTCCGGGTCGGAGTGTGCGGTAGTTCGAATCCCGTTTGAGTTCCAAACTTTTCCCCCATCCATGAGACCGTGAGTGGTGGTCTGGGTGCTAGTTTTTCGGATGAGACAATAAACTGAGGCCCGTGTGTTACACATACTTATTTAGCGCACGTAAAAGAACCCACGGCAACAAGAGAGTTGTACCTGGCAAATTTCTGTAGAAAAAAGCCACCTTGATAAAAAAAAAAACAAATACAGTTGCAGACAGGAAAAAAAATAAAATAATGGGTGGTGCTGCACTTGTGGCGTCGCGCTCTCCCTGGGCAGAGCAGCCCACATTTCATGTAGAGAAATCTGATGTGCCATAAAGTGCTATAAAATAAAATAAAATAAAATAAAATAAACCTTTCCTTTCATGGCTCCCGCGCATTGTCAGGATGCTATGAAGCATCACAGGATAGCCGTAAGTTAGGGTCCTGTTGATATACTGTAAACATAGGTTAAGGTTACGTTTGTTTTGGTAGTTGTCGCCCCTGGATGGGAGTAGAGGGCGTGGGAGATGTCGAGATGGCGTATGTATTGATCAGCAATGTCAATAATAAACCTGTATCCCCTCACCTATCGCCTGCAGGTGGTTTATGCCGTGAGCAAGTTATTAACAGGTCCCCCGAAACAGGATTCATTCTTCTTCCTCCTCCTTTCGCATACATGACGCTGAAGAGAGTCAATTGATTATGTTTGTTTGTTGTGTCGTGTGTCCTCTATATTTTTAGAGTGTTGTAAAGAAGGGGGGCGGTGCAGCCTAGTAGTCAGAGCGTTGCACTCGTGGTGACGGCCCGGGATCGAACCACCCAACACGGAGGTGTCCGTTTTAGGGGATTTTTTTCACTGGTCTTATTTGCAAAATCTCACCATCAGTACCGACTCCACTCCCCCAAAAGTCCTTTAGATGAGACTCTATATAGATACCCCATATGTGTTGAAGAACACAGAAATTCTTGCACACACAAATTAAAACCGATTCCGCCTTTCGGAAGAGTAGGCCATCGAGTACCCAGTAAGAACGGATGAACTTTTTTTTTTCTAAACGTATGCCCGCACAGAGGTAGGAGTCGTGTTTAGACAGCATCCCGCAGTCGGAACGCGGCTACCTTAATGAATGGTGGGTAAACAGTCCCTTTTGCAAAATCTCACCACTGGTGATCCTTCAACTTCTAGCCCAGAAACCTGTTTAGAATCCTTGGGCAACACTGTGTGTGTGTGTGTGTGTGTGTGTGTGTGTGTGTGTGTGTGTGTGTTGTGTGTGTGTGTGTGTGTTTGTGTGTGTGTGTGAGTGTGTTTGTGCATGCGTGTGTGTGTGTGTGTGTGTGTGTGTGTGTGTGTGTGTGTGTGTGTGTGTGTGTGTGTGTGTGTGTGTGTGTGTGTGTTTGTGTGTGTGTGTAAGGAAATGAGAGAGCAAACACACGTGCGTGCGTGTGTGTGTGTGTGTGTGTGCGTGTGTGCACGCGCGCGCGCGCGCGCGTGTGTGCGTAAGGAAATGAGAGAGCAAACACACGTGCGTACGTGTGTGTGTGCGTGTGTGTGCGCGCGCGCACGTGTGTGTGTGTGTGTGTGTGTGTGTGTGTGTGTGTGTGTGTGTGTGTGTGTGTGTAAGGGAAAGAGAGAGAGAGAGCAAACGCACGTGTGTGTTGTGTGTGTGTGTGTGTGTGTGTGTGTGTGTGTGTGTGTGTGTGTGTGTGTGTGTGTGATTTTTATTCTTTATTTCGAGGATAATGGAATAAGCACTCATTTGCTTTTTTACCTCCAGTCCCCGTGTGTATGCAGTTTTGTAAATGTGTCATCTTTTCCCACCGGCACACGATGAACTGCTCTTACGAAAAGTGGAACAGGATTTAACGTGTGCGCACGATGTTCTTTGTGCGTTTGCATACAGGGCCTCGATTTATAGTCTCATCCGAAGGACTTTTTGGAGGGAGTTTTTGTGTATGTGTGCGTGCGTGTGTGCGTGTGTGCGTGCGAGCATGCGCGCACGCGCGCGCGCGCACGCGGGTGTGTGTGTGTGTGTGTGTGTGTGTGTGTGTGTGTGTGTGTGTGTGTGTGCAGGGATAGAGAGAGAGCAAACACACGTCAATGTATATGTGTAGGGGGTGGGAGGGGGTATTAATATTTTATTTCGAGGATAATGGAACAAGGTGTGGGGTGTATGGGGTGCTTAAGGAGAGGTGGTACCTTTGTAAACCTGGCAGTAGCATCCCTCGGGATGGACGGGAGTCCTCACTTGGCACTCAACTCTCACTTCTGGGTCCGGGTCCTTAACCCACCCACACCCCGGTAACCGCTTCTACTGGCGGGCGAAACGTTGTGAGGGGCTGGTGCATTCTTAACCACCAGTAGGAGTCTTGGAGAGGAGATGGGCGCCACCAAGCTTCCTCAAGCCCACTGAAAGGACATGATGAGAAAAACTAAACAGACATACATGCCGGATCGGTCGAGGCCCGGATCAACAACGACCGCGCTACCCACTGCAAGCCTCCAGGGTGGGAGTGACAAGTGTGCTACTGGGGCAGAACAAACTCTAAAGCTTCCAGCTAA
>CM060319.1:3226067-3231067 GCA_030674155.1 Stramonita haemastoma | reverse complement strand
CACTCATATTTTCAAAAGCTATAGATACAGGGGGGGGATGGTTTTCATAGACAAAAAATATACTCTAACCCTTGTCAAAAATTGGGATCACGCACACACTTTGAGCACAAACACATAGGCTCAATGTGTACTCTGTGTGTGTGTGTGTGTGTGTGTGTGTGTGTGTGTGAGTGTGTGTGTGTGTGTGTGTGTGTGTGTGTGTGTGTGTGTGTGTGTGTGTGTGTGTGTGTGTACATCCCTACCGTCACTCCCTAACACAGCAACTTGTTCATCATTCTGAGGGCTGGGGAAACAAACCTTTGTCCTGGCTTTGAACAAATCTGTCCATCCGTCGTTTAAGTTTGATTGATTTTTTTGTTGGTTTTGTTTTTTTGTTTGTTTGTTTTGTTGTTGTTGTTGTTTTTGTGGGGGTCTTTTTATCATTAATTATCGTTGTCTTTTTCTTGAACTTCACCCTGGTGAGTGAAAAAAAAGTAAGACAGAAGAAGAGACCAGGCATTGATTCATTCATTCATCCATTCATTCACCCATTCATCATTCATCTCCTTATTTCTAACACTCATTTCTTCATTCGTTCATTCATTCTCACATGGCATCTGTTTCCTTTCATTTATCCATCCATACATTCAACCAAATAATTCATTCAGTCAGTCATTCAGTCATTCTTCATGGCATCCATCTCCTTGTTTTAAACGTGTTTATTAGAAACAGAATTGCCATCACACAAATTTCTTCATAACGGATAACAGTAGTACATAGAGCAATGGACCAACAATGAAGCAATGGTCTCTGCTTTTATTTATTTATTTATACCACTTTATGTCACTGCATATTTCTTTGCGCGAAATTCGGGCTGCTCTCCCTGGGGAGACCGCGTCGCCACAAGTGCAGCGCCACCTATTTTTTTTTCCCTTTTTCCTGTCTGCAACTGTGTTTGTTTCCTTATTAGAGTGGCAGAATTTCGCCAGGGACAACCCTCTTGTTGCCGTGGGATATTTTACGTGCGCTAAATAATGATTTGTAACACACGGGACCTCGGTTTATCGTCTCATCCGACTACTTTCTCACTTTATTTTCCTTTAGCCAGATCCCGTCACAATATCTTCTTCGAATAGATTCTCGTCACTAGAAGGTAAACAGAATTAGTTTAATCATCATTTTGACTGGTGGTCTAGATGCTAGTCTTTTGAATTAAGACATTAAAACCGAGGTCCCTTGTACAAACTGATATAATACTTAACTTAACGCGCGTAAAAAGAAGTCATGACATCAAGAGACTTTTCCTGACCAGATTCTGTAGAGAAAAGTCACGTTCATAGGACGCAGAAGGGGAGGGAGGGGGAGAGGAGGGAGGGGAGGTACGCATACAGACTGGAAGAAAAAGTGGCGTCGCTCTTGTGGCGACTCTCCACTCCGCTCTCCAGGGACTGCAACCCGAATTTCACGCAGTGAAATGTGCAGTGACTGAAATATGTACAAAACAATGCACAATGTATCACATCACAGCACAATACAATACAATACAATACAACAGAACACAAAACCGTTGATTTAATTGGCTTGCGACCCCTATGGAAGCATGTAGAATTTCATGAAACAATATTAGCTGTAACATAATATTATATGTTTGCATTTAACCACCACCACAACAAAAAGTTTTCACCGATGTGTGTGCCTGAAATATAATCTAAATAGAGTGAGTCTTTCCAAAATAACCACGCAATAGTACAATACAATGCAATACAATACAATGTACAATAGAATACAATGGACTACCATACGATACAATATATAATACAATACAATACAGTACAATATACAATACAATACAATACAATATACAGTAACGATACAAACTTGTTTCTTCTTATATATCCTCCGTGTTTTCAGCGCCTGTCGGAATGACGAGTTCTGTGTGGTGCCACCTGAACCATAGCCCTCAGGGAGTGGGGTAGCCTAGTGGTCAGAACATTGAGCTCGCAATCTGACGACCCGAGTTCGATCCCCGTTCGAGGGGATTTTTCTCCTGGAGTTAACATCAGTGCAGACTCCACTCTCCCCAGAAGTCCTTTAGATGACACTATAAACCGAGGCCCCGAGTGCGAACGCACAAAGAACATCTTGCGCACACGTTAAATCCTATTCCGCTTTTCGAAAGAGTAGGCCATTGTGTGCCGGTGGAGACAGGTTACAAAATCTACAAAACTGCATACCCACGGGGACTGGGTGTAAAAAAAGTACATGACCAACTGAACAAACCAAGCTGAAAGCAATGATGAACGTGAACATCCTATTAATAGACTGGCACACAAAGATTCAGAAGTATTGTTTATAAAAGAAAAGGGTGGGCCTTTCTTCTGTCAGTTCCATTTCCACCCCACCCTTTCACACTTATAACATGCCTAGAACATAATATACACCTGTATAGCATAATATAAACACAGCCCCTACCCCCCCCCTCACATCTACACCGTATATAGCACACAGTATACACCTGCATATACATAGCATAATACCAATACAGCCCCCTCCCCCACCCTCACATCTATACCATATATAGCACACAATATAGGCCTACACCTGTATGTACATGGTATAATATCAACCCCCCCCCCCATCCCCACCCCCATCCGACCCTCTTACACTTATAGCATATACAGCACACTATATGCACCTGTATATACATGACATAATGATATCAACTCCACTCCACCCACTTTATCGTATTCATAACATATATAGCACACACTATATACATGTATATATATTTTTTAAAGAAAGGTAAGGTAAATGTGTTCCATACCCTGTGTGGTCGTTGGGGAGCGAGGTGTCAGAAACCTCAGCTTTTCTAGAGGCCAGCATATTGAGGGCGGTGCCCACCTCCTCTCCCTCGCTGCTTTACCTTCCCTGACCCTAATAAAGGAAGGTACCCGTTTACAGCTGGGTGAACTGGGGGACTGTGCTGAAGCCAAGGCGCGCAAACGGTCACCCAACCAAACTGATAACCACGCTCGATGCTGCTTAACCTTGGCTGGGGAAAGCAAGTGCTCTGACCACTGAGCTATCCCGTCCCCATATACATGTAATACATGACATGATATTAACCTCATTCTATCGATTAATCGCATTCGTAACATATACTGCATACACTATATATATATATATATATATTATATATATTATCTATATATATATTGTGTGTGTGTGTGTGTGTGTGTGTGTGTGTGTGTGTGTGTGTGTGTGTGTGTGTGTGTGTGTGTGTGTGTGTATACATGACATAATATTAACCGTAATCGCATTCATAACATGTATATACTATATACATAGACATGACATAATATAACCGTAATCGCATTTCTAACATGTATACGAAACCCACACTGTAACACCTTTTATTTACATAACTTAATAATCATCAACTTTTTCCCATCCACCATCTTGAATTCTTAACGGATGTATCACAGAGTAAGGTTATACGTCTGTAGGACTCCACACCAAACAATATGTCAGCTCACCCCCATCACCCGCTCATATCACAACACACACACACACACACACACACACACACACACACACACACACACACACACACACACACACACACACACACACACACACACACACACACATAGAATAGATAGATAGATAGATAAATAGATAGATAGATAGATAGATAGATAGATAGATAGATAGTAATAGATAGATAGATAGATAGATGATAGATAGATAGATAGATAAGATAAGATAGATAGATAGATAGATAGATATGCCATCTGTTCTGTCACAAGTGGCCTACTCTTCCGAAAGGCAGAATTTAACGTGTACACAAGGTGTTCTCTGTATGTTGACACACAGGGCCTCAGTTTATGGTCTCATTCTAGGTGGTTGTTTTTTTGGGGGAGGAGTGGCGTCAGTTCTGCTGTTAGGTCCAGGGAGGGGGGGGGATCCCCTTGAACGGGCGTCTAGGTGGTGGTTTGAACCCTGGCTCGATCCGACGTCGGCAAATGGCGAGTGCAACGCTCTAACCACCGAGCTATCACGTTTGGTTTACCTTTGTGTAAAATTTCGACACACAAAATTATAAATACTTTTTTTTTCAAAAAGCAACTGGATACTTGTGACAAGACATACAAGTAACCAAACAAAAACTCTGTGGCGATGTACATGTACGTATGTACACCCCATCCATCATCCAATCCATCCATCCATCCATCCATCCATCCATCCATCTATACATACATACATACATCACATCATACATACATACATACATACATACACACACACATACATACACACAGACAGACAGACAGACAGACAGACAGACAGACAGACAGACAGACAGACACAGACGACAGACAGACAGACAAACTGTGACAAACCGCTCCACCAGTAAACTGCCAAATCTAGCGTTGTTCTTTTTCCTCTTACACATAATTATTTTTGGATGTTTCACCCTCCTCCTTCCTTCTCTTTGCGGTCTGCCACTGTTCTCTCTGCTGCCCGTTCAGTTTGCTGTCTGTCCTCTGTCGCCCAGCCCCTGAAGAGTGAGGGCCAGGTTTGCAGGCAGCACGATGCTCCTGTTCTCATAGCTCAGCAACTCCTGGGGGCCCAGTAGAGGACCGGCCTCCACAGACTGCCCTGCCACATGCCCTACTCTGCTGACTGCCCGCCTCACTGGGGGGCGAGGGGCGGCTGGACAGTGAGGATGACCTGCTCTCTGACCCCTGACCCGTGTCGGGGTCACTCATGCCGCTGCCCAGTTCTCCCTGGTAGGACACCGGGTCGGGTTCTTCCTTCCTGGGTTTGCCATCCCGGCTTCAACTTGGTGTCGTGGTAGAGGCTGTAGCCCGAGAAACAAAACGCAGACACGTCAGACTCCTTCTCTGGACCCCCAAGTTCTGCTGCAGAACTTTCTGGATGCTGAAAACTTGCTGCCAGATGTGTCTGCTGATGGCAAGAATCGCCCTGAGAGCTTGTGGAGGGATGGTTGGACTGCT
>CM060319.1:3201067-3221067 GCA_030674155.1 Stramonita haemastoma | reverse complement strand
TTTTTTGTTAGCATTACAAACATTCTTGAGGGCAAAGTAAAGACCTCTCTTTTACCGACCACAGTCTGTTCGTCAGAACTGTCACCACTGCTCTCTGATTAGTCTGTCCCGAGCCTAAGGCTCATCAGGCCGGTGCTTATCCCGATTTCTGTGGCGTTAAGCGACTGAGAGTCATAGACTCCCCCTTTGATAGGACGCCAGTCTATCGCAGGATTAACCCCCAACACAAGGTTGGTACCCCTTTTACACCTGGGTGGGGTGAGAAAATAGCCCTAAAGTGCCTTTTCCAAGGGCACAACGCCATAGCCGAAAGCTGGGATCGAACCCGCAACCTTCAGATTACGAGTCCAACGCCCTAACCACTAGACTACAGCGGCGGCGCTCTCTGATTACTTCACCAGTAGATTTTTTTTAAAAAGAAGAAAAAAAAGAAACATTCCAGAGGAGCTAGATTCCTTCACCGATAAGATGAAACACACTCCAGATAAACTAGATTCCTTCACCAATAAGATGAAACACACTCCAGATAAGACAGATTCCTTCACCAATAAGATGAAACACACTCCAGATAAGACAGATTACTTCACCAGTAAGATGAAACACCTCCAGATAAAGTAGATTCCTTCACCAATAAGATGAAACACACTCCAGATAAGCTAGATCGTGAATCTGTCCCTTCTCGTTACAACGACTGTCACCACTTTTCCGGAAACTCCTCTCACTGCTTTCCAGCCTGTGCTGGTATTAACTGTGGTGATGCTGTCAACAGCACTGTGATCAGAATGTGTCAATCAAACCGTCTGCCCTCCCCTCTGCTCTCTGACTGCATGGTCTCCTTCCCCCTCCCTTCACCTCAGCACCAACCACTCCCTGCTCTCTTGCATTGTTTTCCATCTGCAAATGAAGCAGCAGTTATCGAACCTATTCTGAAAAAAAACAAACTTCATTTGACAGAGAAATTCGTAACAACTACAGACCTGTCTCTAACCTACCATTCCTCTTTAAAAAAAAAAAAAAAAACTAGAGAAAAGATAGCTGAGTAGGGTTTTTTTGTTTTGTTTTGTTTTGCAGCTTTCAGACCATCTCAGACAGTACTCTCCTTGACAGTCTGCTGATGATGCCGGTCACAGCATGGACTGAAACAGCTCTGTTGAACATTGTCAGTGCCCTGCTGACAGCCCTGAACAACAGCGCTATCACTCCTCTCTCCTGGCTTGAATTACCAGGTGTGTTTGGTGCTACTGACCATTCCACTCTCCTTCGTCGACTCCTTTATACCTTTGGCGCGTCTGTTACAGCAGCTCTTTCTTGGTTTTACTCTTAAGGTAAAGGTAAAGGTTCCCATAACCTATGTGGTCGTAGGGCAGCGAGACGTCAGAGATCTCAGCTTCTCTAGGGACCAGCATGTTGAGGGCGGCACCCATCTCCTCTCCCTCACTGCTTTACCTTCCCTGATACTATAGAGGGCAGGTATCCATTTACAGCTGGGTGAACTGGGGGACAAGCCAAGGCACGCTTACATCTAAAAAAAAAAAAAAAAAACCGCAAGCACTCTTACCTCTCCAATCGTACCCAGACTGTCGCAGTCACCTGCATGTCTTCAAAACCTTCTCAGTTAAACTTCGGTGGTCCACAAGGATCTGTTCTTCGGCCTATTCTGTTTGTTTTGTATACACTGCCTGTTTCTGAAACTGTCTCATCATACTCTCTCCCATCACTGTTTCTCTAATTATAATCAAATTTATATATCTGGACCAATCTCACATCCATATCATCTTCTCTTCCCAGCAGTGAGCCTCTGACATTAAACTGTGGATAACATACAGCAAGTCACAAAAATTAAATAGCGACAAGACTGAAATTATGTCCCTTCTTCCCAAACATCTTCTACACTCTGTGTTGCTCCAACTAATCATCTAGGTGAATGGCTCTGACGTTCCTGCTTCTAAAACTGTTCGCAATTTTGGTGTGTTTTTTTCTCAACGACTCCCATCTCTTGATAAGCAGATTTCTTCTATTTTTCAAACCTGGGTGCTCTGTGATATGATCTTTCAGTATTACTGGGAAATGAACAAGGGAAATAAGACAAGGAAGAAGGGATTAGAAAAATGAGACAAGGGAGCATAATGAAGATTGACATAAATTGTTCCCCTTGTTTCACAAAAAACTTTCTTAGAATTTTTTGTGTGTGTGAATATGAATTAGTCCGTTTTTGTAATGTGTCGGATGGTTCGAGAGGTTAGCAATACAGACATTCATCACGAAGCACATGTACATACAACGTATATGCCATTTATATTTCAGACCGGAAATCAATCATATTTATTCCCAAATAGAAGAAGCCTTTTAGGTGCAAACCTAAATACTACAATTCACTGTGAAGTGAAAACAACAACAACAAAAAAGCAAACAAACAAAACCCACAATTCACTGTGAAGTGATTCAAGATTACTGAACAACATGGGTGGGTGAAGTAGGGAATGAATCAGGAGAGGTAAATAAAACTAATCACGCGCTTTGGTTCTACAAAATATTCAAGCAAAATCAAGACATGGGTATTTCATTGACTTCAGATATTCGCACATTATAGTTATGCAATCAGTATGTTCTACTATTTCATTGTCAAATCCAGGGTCTTTGTCATGATATGAGGATTCAAACAGTGCATCACATTTTAAAAACACACTCACAAAACATAAAAAGTACTCGCCAGAAAGTGAACTTTTGAGAGCAAAAATAATGTTACATTTTTGTTGTAGTTTTTTCAGGAATTCAGTCCAAGCTTGTAAATCGTATGATCGTATATAGGATAAAATAGTATCTTACACGTATTAAGAGGGCAGTTAGTTTGACAAGTTCTGTATTGCCAGTAACATGGGTTATTTTATTGACTTCAGATATTTCTTTGTACATTATAATTGTTGCTCTTTTTCAGGAATACAGTCCAAGCTTGCAGATCATACATTATCATATATAGGAAAAAATAGTATCTTACACGTATGAGGAGGGCAATTAGTTTGACAAGTTCTGTATTGCCGATAACAAGTTGTCTTCAAAAGCTTCCAGTTTTAAGTTGCCTTCTGACCAGTTCCAAGTTGAGCCTTATTCTTTTGAAAAAAATCCTTGTCGGTAATATTGTGTTCCATCCTGGTGATTAATTCCAAAACGCGAAAGAACCTGGAGGGAGTGTGTCATTATTCCTCGTGATATAATGTTGAGTATAGGATATTTAATTTTGAACAGTTCTCTGTTTCTTACTTCTGGCTCCCGTTTCTGGGAGCTGTATAATACTGTTTTTGAATCACAATCATACAGACACACAGATACACACACGCGCGCGCGCGCACACACATACATACACACACTCACACTCACACATACACACACACACTCACACACACACACACACACACACGCACACACGCACACACGCACACACACAACTATATACATGTGTGTATACCTAGGTACTTGCATATGTGCAAACATATATATATATATATATATATATATATATATATTAATATATATATATATATATATATATATATATATATATATATATATGGAACAGTATGTACGTCCACACAGATAGATAGAAATATATAACAAGAAAGAAGAGTGTTCCGTGGCAAAAATTTTGTCGACAAAAAGTCACCCTCATACGGAAACACAGTCATGCAAACAGTTGGTTTCTCTTATGGGTGGCGCTGCTCTTGTGGCGCCGCACTCTACCCGAAAGGAGCAACCAGAATTTCAAGCAGAGAAATCTGCTGTGGTTGAAAGTAGTATACTATACGATAGATATGTTGACACACGTAAAAGAAACCACGGCAACAAGAGTTTCCCTCGCAAAATTCTGTAGAAAAAGCCGCTCAAGGGGAAACAAATATATATGCAAAAAGAATGTGGCTGTGGGGTTGCTGTTGATTTTTGTTGGGGGGGATTGTTGTTGTTGTTGTTTTTAATGTATGGGCTCTTGAGGCGATGCGCTCGCCCCAGAGAAAGCAGCCTGGATTTTACGCAGAGAAATTTCATGCAATACAATACAATACCATACAATACAATACAATGCAATACAATACAATACAATACAATACAATTGCAATGCAATGCAATACAATACAATGCAATACATTACAATGTAATACAATACAATACAATGCAGAGACGCATGGAGTGATCTATTGATCGATTATTCGATAAATCAATAGTGTGTGTGTGTGTGTCTGTCTGTCTGCCTGTCTGTTTGTGTCTGTGTGCGTGGGCACGTGCGAGATTTGTGGTGTATTTGTGTGCGTGTATGCGTGCGTGCGGTGTGTCTGCCTGCCTGTCAACCTGTTTGTCTCTCTGCATATGCATGTGTGTTTACTAGCTTGCTCGCTTATAAACGCCTGATCTGCACACACACACACACACACACACACACACACACACACACACACACACACACACACACACACACACACACACACACACACACACGTCAATCTTCTAACCATAAACAGTCCACAATCGATGCGCTATCGTTTGTTTCAGACACCAAAAAAACAAACTTACCAGTTCAACACGATACGGCCACCAGCCTGAAAAGCAGTAGGCTGCAGTACTTCACTAGTACTCCACTCCTGAACTGAACTACAATGCTGTACACGAGGCGAATGAAGGCACAAGAGCTGTGAAGAAGCAGAGATCAGCAGAGATGTTTCCTTTTCACAAGGCGAGTTTGTGGCTGTAGCCTGCAGACTGATAGGTAGGCTATAGCTGCAGTCTAACGAACGCAGTAACTGGTCGCAACCGGACTGCAATATAGTGCAACGTTACATGTGTCTATTTTCGTTTTGTTGTCGATTCATCGTGTGTGTGTGTGTGTGTGTGTGTGTGTGTGTGTGTGTGTGTGTGTGTGTGTGTGTGTGTGTGTGTGTGTGTGTGTGTGTGTGTGTGAATGTGGTGGGATGTGGTACGGTGTGTGCGTTGTGTTGTGTTGTATTATGTGTGTGTGTGTGTGTGTGTGTGTGTGTGTGTGTGTGTGTGTGTGTGTGTGTGTGTGTGTGTGTGTGTTGTGTTGTGTTGTGGTGTGGTGTGGTGTGTGTTTGGGGGGGGGGGGGTTGTGTTGTTGTGTTGTGTTGTTGCTGTTGTTGCTCTTCTTATTGTTGTTGTTGTTGGTGGTGGTGGTGGTGGTGGTGGTGTGGTGTGTGTGTGTGTGTGATGTGGTGTAGTGTGGTGTGGTGTTCTAATGTGGTGTGTGTGGGTGGGTGGGTGTGGCTGTGTGTCTGTGTCTATGTGTGTGTATTCATATAGAGTAAATAAAAATGTAAGTATGGATATATTGCGCAACTTATCTCTTTTATGAAAACTTTAAGGGGCTACAATAATGGTACAAACACAAATCTACATAAGATGTATTGAACAAAATTACTCACACATGTAGGCACCCACCCGCGTTCTTTCATCTTTACCCACCCCTCTACCTCCGGCTACCCACCCTTCATCTTTCACCCCCCCCCCCCCCCTCCACATGGAAACACACGTCTCACCACTCACCTCGTGTGCTCGTATGTGTGCGCACGGAAACACACACACACACACACACACACACACAATGCGCGCAAGCACACACACACGCACGCACGTACGCGCATACACACGCACACGCACTCACGCGCGCGTGCGCGCGCACACACACACACACACACACACAAACGCACACACACAAGCACGCACGCACACGCCCGCGCCTACGCATATTCTTAAATCTAGGATTGTAACGTAGGGAATTTCTGTAGCTTGTGTCAAAGTACAAAATCATAGTCTTTTTTTTTTTAATTTCGAGATGGTACATTGAATAAGCAAGGCATTTGCTTTTTTTCATCGAGCCAAATATTTTAAAACAACGACATTATGAATAACAACATCTATGTGTGTAGATGCATGGATGGGTGCAAACGCTATGTCGTGTGTGTGTGTGTGTGTGTGTGTGTGTGTGTGTGTGTGTGTGTGTGTGTGTGTGTGTGTGTGTGTGTGGTGTGTGGTGTGTGTCGGGAGAGCTATAAGGGGAGCACAGAAGGGTTGGAGGGGGGGGGGGGGGTAGAAATTGGCTTTAACAGTCATGGATCAAGATTTGTGGATCAAGACTGAAGGCCACAAGTGTTCGATCAACTTTATATTTAAACACCGACAGTGGTGCAAGTGAGTAGGTATTGCTGGTACTGCCATATATATATATATATATATATATATATATATATATATATATATATATATATATATATATATATATATATATATATATATATATATATTGTTGGCATTTCCACGGTTAAATTTCCAGATAATGCTACATGTCCTACGTTGGCCGCCACGCATTAATTCAGCGCCTGACATTAATTAATGATCACTTCAAACCATTCTGCTATCGTCATGCTTACAGGCACTTGAATTCTTGTAACAGTTTTGTTGAGGCATATCATTTTAGCACTTGTCCCCCCCCAAAAAAAAATTTTTGACTTGGGAAACAATGAGAATGGTCGCTGACAAAATTCTGTAGGAAAAAAAACCCACTCCTATAGTCAAGGAAATGAACACGCAGACAGAGAGAGACAGGGTGGAAAAACCGAAAAGCGTTGTACCGTGGTGATACACTGCTTTCCTTGAATGAGGTCTGGCTGATGAAATTTTACGCTGAGCAAACTATCGCGATCGACGTGATAAACTATGTACTACACTACACTACACTACACTACACTACACTACACTACACTACACTACACTACACTACACTACACTACACTACACTACACTACACTACACCGCACCGCACCGCACCGCACCGCACCGCACTACGATACGATACGATACAATACGATACGATACGACACGATACGATACAATACAATACAATATAATACAATACACAAGTACTGCACTGCACTGCATTCCACTAGGCATCAACTAAAAGGCTTCATTTACAAGTGGCTGTGGGACACTACACTACACTACATTACACTGCACTGCACTGCGCTACACTACACTACAACACAACACAACACAACACAATACACCACACCACAACACAACACAACACACTGCAATACACTACACTACACTACACTACACTACACTAACACTACACTACACTACACTACACTACACTACACTACACTACACTACACTACACTACACAACACACCCCAAAACAATACAAAAACAAAACACAACATAATACAACACAACGCAATGCAGTCCAATACAACACAGTCCAGCACACTACAATACAATATTAATACAATACAGTCTCCACGTGTAGAGGATGCATAGAACATAGGGGCAGCCATTCTGTGTTGTTTCCTCTTGGTTCATTTTTTCTCCACACATTCATAAATTCAGTGTTAGTAAGTCAAGGCAGCGGAGGATCCATCCATCCATCCAAAGCCTTTTTATGCCTTCTTGGCATGTAGGGCAGCAACAAAGGTTCTCCACCCCTGCCTGTCTTGGGCCAGTTTCTGAATGGTTCCCCAGGAGTGTTGGAGGGTCTTCAGCTCTGTTTCTATTGTCCGACGCCAGGTGTTCTTGGGTCGTCCTCGCCTGCGTTTTCCTTCTGGTGTCCAGTGGAGGGCTGTTCGGGCGATGTTCCCTTGTTCCCGTCGGCTGATGTGTCCTATCCATCTCCATCGTCTTTGCATAATGATGGTATCTATATTTTCTTGGTGGCAGTGGGCCAGGAGTTCTTGGTTGGAGATGGTCTCAGGCCAGAAGATGCGCAGTATTCTCCTGAGATTCTTCGTGTGGAATGTAGACAGTTTGTTAATGTCACTCTCAGTCATCCTCCAGCATTCCGAGCCATACAGGAGTGTGGAAAGTACGCAGCTCTGATATAGTCTTAGTTTGGTCTTTGTGCTGTATTGGGATGACTTCCACACATTGTTCAGATTTCTGTAAGCAGCTCTTGCTTTGTTGATGCGGTTTTTGATGTCACTGCTTGCTCCGCCATCATGCCTGACAATACTCCCAAGGTATGTGAACTCTTCAGTTGTTGGCAGATCTTCTCCGTTCACTGTGACAGGAGAGGGATTCTGCACGTTTAGCATCATCACCTCTGTCTTCTTCTGGCTGATTTTCAGGCCTACTTGCTGGGCAAAAGTGTTGAGACGGGATGTCTTCTCCTGGATATGATGGTGGGTGTGTGAGAGCAGTGCCAGATCGTCAGCAAAGTCTAGGTCTTCAAGTGTTGTGAATGGGGTCCATCTGATGCCCCGCGGCTGGTCAGCTGTTGTCTGTCTCATCACCCAGTCGATTGTCAGGTTGAAGAGCGGTGCCGACATGGGGCAGCCTTGTCTGATGCCGGTCTTTACACTGAAGCTGGTTTCACTGTTTCCTACTCTGCATGTGAAGTTTCTGTAGAAGCTCTTAATGACTTGTACAATCTCCTGCGGTATTCCATATGCTCGGAGTATGCACCATAGACTTTTTTGATGTATGCTGTCAAAGGCTTTCTCAAAGTCTACAAAGTTGATGTACAGCTGTCTCTGCCATTCCGTGCACTGTTCGACGATGTTGCGCAGGGTGAAGATCTGATCTGTGCATCCTCTTCCTGGTCGAAAACCTGCCTGTTCTTTTCTGAGTTGTTGGTCCACTGCTTCTGAGATTCGTTTAATTATTATTTTTGCTAGGATCTTGCTGGGAATAGATAGCAGAGTGATTCCTCTCCAATTGTTACAGTTGCTCAGGGCTCCTTTCTTTAGGATCTTCACGATGACTCCTTTTGTCCAGTCTTCTGGTAGCTGTTTCTCCTCCCATATAGCAGTAAAGAGTGGTTGTAGAACCGTGGCTGCAAACTCTGGGTCTGCTTTAGGTTGCAAAATCTTCAGTTGTCCCCCCACAGTCCACGGACTACGGGACAGGTGAAGGTGAAGGAAGTTAAGATAGAAAGAGTCAGACAGCTAAAGAGGCAGTGTATCGGTTAAAGCCACAGATAAAAATCAAAGAAAATCCATTCAGGACATCATATATTCAAAGAAAAGTGTTGACACCAAAGTACCACACATGTAGTCAATTATCTGACTGTCTTTAGTCTACCTGCTATATTTGAGCAAGTACCACAAAATACCTCAGATGTGCTCAAAGACTGTGTCTATATACTATACTTGAGCAAGTACAACAAAGTTCTTCAGACTGTCTTTTGTTCCTCTACTATATTCGAGCAAGTAGCACAAAGTACCTCAGATGTGTCAAAGACTTTCCTTTGTCTATATACTATACTTGAGCAAGTAGCACAAAGTACCTCAGATACGTCAAAGACTGTCCTTTGTCTATATACTACACTTCAGCAAGTACCACAAAGTACCTCTGATGTGTCAAAGACTGTCCTTTGTCTATATACTACACTTGAGCAAGTACCACAAAGTGCCTCAGATGTGTCAAAGACTGTCCTTTGTCTAATCTGCTTTAGCAATGAGACAGCTAACACCAGTTTTCAAGACAGCTGACAAAAAGCTAGTTCAAACATTTTCATGTGGGGAGGGGGGGGGAGAAAAAACTGTAGGGAGAGCTGAGGGGTAGGAAGGGGGGTCAGAAGGTCTTCCAGAAGAAGTCTGTTTCCAGCAAGTGTTAGAGAGGAAGACGTCTGCTGTGGAGAATCATCTTCTGCTGTACAGCTGGGTGGATCAGAGAGACTAGACCTCACTCAGTGTAGCGCTGATGTTCCTCCTAGAGATTCAAGGTAATAGAAATTATATCAGTATAATAAACAGAATAGGTAAATTTTCTCTCCAAAACTCACAAAGGTATATATATATATATAAAAATATATATAAATATATATAGATATACATAGATATACATATATATACATATATATACAGATAGATATATATATATATATATATATATATATATATATATATATATATATATATATATATAGTGTGTATAGATATATAAAGATATATATAGCCCCTTGTAAATTTTCTCTCCAAAGCAAGGCAGTTGTTTCATAATAATGATGAACAGGAAGGCCGAATGCTCTCTCCATAACACACAATCACAAAAAAAACACCGTCAGTTCAATAAGAACTGTATCAAAGTTCTGGGCAGGATGAGTACAGTCTTTCTGAAGAACACACAGAGACATATAAAGTCTAAGTAATATAAATTATATCAAAACAGAGAACAGGATAAGTATAATTTCTCTCCAAAGCATCCAGACATTACAATGTCAAGACAATGTTGCTTTTGCTAACCCAGGTGTGAGGTTACAGGTAAATGAGAGGTGCAAAGGGACACACGGAAACATTGTTAAAATGAAATGCTTCATTTTCTTTATAAACTCATTGTCCACATGCACAAACACCAGCAGATGTGCTAGAGAAATATGATCGTTTAGGTTATCTGATTGTCTGCACATTCAAGACTGGTTTAGTAGTTTGGGGGGGGGGGGGTCCTTCAGTCTTGAACATGCTATACGATGGAAAACAATTATCTGTTATTTTTTGTGCTTACAAATAATCTGTCTCTGTCTCTGTCTGTCTGTCTGTCTGTCTGTCTGTCTGTCTGTCTGTCTGTCTGTCTCTCTCTCTCTCTCTCCTCTCTCTCTCTCTCTCTCTGTCTCTCTCTGTCTCTCTCTGTCTCTCTCTGTCTCTCTTTCTCTCTCTCTCTCTCCTCTCTCTCCTCTCTCTCTCTCTCTCTCTCTCTCTCTCTCTTCTCTCTCTCTCTCTCTCTCTCCCCTCTCCTCTCTCTCTCTCTCTCTCTCTCTCTCTTCTCATCTCTCTCAACCCTAGAACAGATAGACACTGGAGTAAATATCAAATGAAGTTGCCGGCCAAAATATAATTATACATAACGCTTAACCAGGAAGTATACGAATGACACATTCCTTTAGACACTGCAGGCATACCGATATGACATCAGCTGGCATGTGTGTGTATGCGGACTTGGCATGTAAGCGTCTAGTTGTGAGGTATAATCAGATCTATTTTGTCAAACTACCTAACCGTCAAAAAGATTGAGAACATCGTCTCCACATTGCAAAACAACTGGAAATATTCATCGTCACTGCTACTGTCATTGTGTGTCTTTTTTGAAGTGTCACAATGTCAGACTGACATGTATAATCATTCTGTTATCTCACAACATTGAAAAACACAAGGCATATGAGTCAACGTAAAATCCGAATTTAACCAGCCGAAAACTGTTCTCTTCTACAGAAATGATTCTGTGGGGGGGAGGGGGAGGGGGGATAGAAGTGACAGGGGTGCTTGTACATTTGACAAGTAGCAAATCAGGTCACTCCCTCTCTGTAATCATACAATTAAATATCTAGTGGCAGTACCCTCGTGGGATTTCCAGTGCAAAGCCCCTCTATATTTAACTACGAGTCATCGCTTTTGTGCTAAACATTGTACATTAACCACGTCATGTCTGTCTATAGCGTGGGGGTAAGAAGTAATACACTATACAGGCGGGTCGGAGGTGTGTGCTTAAGTGTGTGTGTGAGGGGGGGGGGTGTATATGCGAGCGTGCGTGCCTGTATATGTGCGTGTGCAAGTGCGTATATACTTGCGTAAATAATAATGGTTATATGTCTTTTCTAGTCTATGGTTTTAATAACATTGTATCCATACATTGGTGTGTATGTGTGTGTGTGTGTGCGTTTGTGTGTGTGGTGTGTGTGTGTGTGTGTGTGTGTGTGTGTGTGTGTGTGTGTGTATGTGTGTGGTGTGTGTGTTGTGTGGTGTGTGTGTATGCGCGCGCGCGCGTACGTGCGAGTGTGAGTGTTTGTGATATTTTTATTTGAAGCATGTAATGTTTGATCAAATATGAAATGTAGCGATCTTGTGTCTTTTGATTATGATTCGTTTCGATATGCCTATCAGTATTGTAATTGCCCTTAAGGGATAATTAAAGTGTTTTTTACTTGACTTGACTTGACTTCACTTGACTTGACTTGACTTGACTAAAGGAAGCGTTGTAGGTGACGTTGCAGATGTTTAGATTTCCCCCGTGGGGATGTGGGGGCCTGTCAGCATAAATACCACCCCCACCTTCTGGAAAGTCTGTGCTAGGAATTCCCCCTTTTCTATCCCCCTAGCTTTGTTTCTGCCTTGTTCCTTTTTTTCCCGTCATCTCATTCTCGTCTATTTTCTGCCTTCTTGGTTCATTCTCCTTCTTTTTCCCCCAGAAAGACTTGTCTTGAGAGATAATAACTCTATTCCATGCTGAAGTTGGTTGTGCTGGGCCTGACTTAAGCGCGTAATGGCAGCGTAACATCCTTTTTGCTCATACCACAGACAGCAATAGTTGGTTACCGAGTGTTCCACGACGAAGTATAAGAAGATGGTTAGATACGCTTAGTTGTAGAGTTGTTGCGCAGTAATATTGCAATGCAATGCAGTGTTTCTCATGGCATGTTTAAAAAAAAAAAAAAACAGCCGTGTATGTCTACAATGTACTACAATCACTACCAAAACCACCATCACCACCACTATCATAACTACCACCACCACTATCACTATTATTACTTGTAGAACCTGTCGTGGTGGTGGCAGAAGAAGTAACAGCAGAGTAGTAGTAGTAGTATAGTAGTAGTAGATAGTAGTAGTAGCAGTAGCAGTAGAGTAGTAGTAGTAGTAGTAGCAGTAGCAGTAGTAGTAGTAGTAGTAGTAGTAGTAGTAGTAGTAGTAGTAGTAGTAGTAGTAGAAGTAGTAGTGTTAGTATAGTAGTAGTAGTAGTAGTAGTAGTAGTAGTTAGTAGTAGTAGTAGTAGTAGTAGTAGTAGTAGTAGTGGTAGTAGTAGTAGTAATAATAGCAGTAGAAGAAGTGGTGGTGGTGGTGGTGGTGGTAGCAGCTGCAGCAGCAGCAGTAGTAGCAGTCAGCAGCAGCAGCAGCAGAAGTATGATTATCAGCAGCAGCAGTAGTAATGTTGCATCTAACAGCCTTCTGTCTATGGGATTGGTGGTGATGCATGGACGTCCTCAGGGATCCATGACAGAAAGCTTTCTTCATGCTGATAGTCAGTCCACACACCCCTGCAGGCAAGACAAACTAGCTAAGAAGCCACTAGAGGTCTCCGTCAGTGTGTTATGTCGCGGCAGCTTTATAAATTGAAAAAACCGTTTTTCTCTCAATCAGCAGCGTGTCAGCCCAGCTTTGTGTTCTCTGTGGAGCCATGCTGAACAGCTTTCCCTCAATCCTAGAGAGTAAGTGGACACCTTGCGCTGAGAAGTTGAATACAAAGTTTGGTTGGTGTAAAAGAAGATGTCAAACAAGTTGGGTAAGAGGACACATCCTTGTTTCACACCTTTCTCAATTGGAAAGGGTCTTAGTTTATCTATGACAGCTTGTCACACTCTGTTTGTCCTCTAGGACAGAAGTTGTAGTGCTAAGCCGCTTTTCGAAAACAATTCATCTTCTTCAGCAGCAGAAATATACCTCTCCCGCCAAAGAGGTCGAATGCCTGTGTAATATCAAAATGTGATGAGTGCTGCGAGTGATCACAGCGACGGTAACAGCTATTGGGGTTCCGTTCTGCTTTTGTGAGTATCGTGGGCTGTGATCGCCTAGGTAGTCTTGATGTGGCAACAGTTAGGTCTTTGCTGATCGCCACAAAGACTAGCTCTCCAAGGTCATTTCGGATCTGTTGTTTAACCCTGTTGAAAAAGTCGACAAGTATCTCTTAAAATATTCGACTATCAGCATTTCAGCTTTTTTTCTGTAAAATAGTTTAACTTGCGAGCAGACTGAGTCTCTAATCAGTGCCAGCACCCGAAGACATCAATACTAAACCATTGTTATGCCAATGGCTTTTTTTGGCAACCTGACGACTCCTTGATTAAAGAATTGAGGATGGGAAAGATAACTAAGTGGTTGAAATGTCAAAATGGTCTTCTGACTTGAAATGCTGATGTAGGTTCTATATTTCTATTCGATAGGACCCCCCCCCCCCCCCCCCCCCAACCTCCGCGATAAGATTAGTGCTGGTTTCACATAATTACAGTTTTTGTCAGATGGTGTTCTGTCTGAGAACGTTCGCACATGCACCAAAGTAGGCGTCACACACACACACAACACACACACACACACACACACACACACACACACACACACAAAACACACACACACACACACAGATAGAAAGAGAGAGAGATGGGGGGAGGGAGAGAGAGAGAGGGGGGGGAGGGAGAGGGAGAGAGAGAGAGGGGGGGAGAGAGAGAGAGTGAGTTGGGCACTCATACAGCCACCAGACTCCATGTTGTTAAAGTATGCAACTCAAAATTCAGAATCAAAGGACGTGGTGTGTGGTGTATATCACTGTTTATTTATGAGAGCTTCCAGTGCAAAATGGTAACAGTGCAGGCACATGTTAAAAGTTCATGTCATCAGAGTAAATTAATCACTCTTCGTATCCTTTTCATACTTAAAACATAATAAAGATTATCTGTACAATTAAAAAATGTACAAAGCAAACAACGACAACAACAAATTAAAAGGACAGACCAGACTGCTGTTCAATGTTATAACAAAATCCTAGTCATTGCATTTTCAGGCAATATTCTTGTCAGTGAATCAACCATTCACCCTATCGTGAGACTTGTTGCTGGGAAAAGAAAAGAATACCAAGTCAGCCAGTCTAATAGGAACAGTAACAGAAGCCACACCTAACCGTGCCAGTAGTTGTCTTTAAAATTTCAAACTTTAGACAAAAACGAAGTCAAACCATGATTACAAAATACAGAACCCCCATATCAGCTGCTGACAGCGTTAGGGGCGGGTTTCGTTATTCACAGAATTTTTGCTTACAATAACTTTTAGAAATGATGAGCGTCAGGAGCAGAATACCTACACCACTCCAGCAGTCCATTGAAAATCCCGTTATTCTATTTTACCATGGATTCATTTCGTCATTGACAGCCTGCAGGTAGCAAGGCTGAGGAATTATCATGATCATCATACAATAACCAGACTACTGCTGTGAAGGATTATTTGTGTCTGGCAATAAAAATAACAACATCAAAGACTAATATCCAAAAAATCTTGTGGTCTTTCTTACATCATGGAGAGTGACATGAGAAAGACTCCAAGACTGAGAGTTTTTTCGGTTTTGTTCTTGCTGTTGTTTTCTGATTACCACAATCACATTCTCAAATGGAGGCCGTGGCCATTCTCCATTTCAGACATACTGGTTTGTCTGTCATATATTTGTCATCCAACATTGATTTGGTTTCTGTGTTTCCCAGGGAGAGCCTAGCCTCGTCCACACAGACTGAGGCCACAGGCCAAACACAGAGTGAGGCCACAGGCCAAACACAGAGTGAGGCCACAGGCCAAACGCAGAGTGAGGCCACAGGCCAAACACAGAGTGAGGCCACAGGCCAAACACAGAGTGAGGCCACAGGCCAGAGTGAGGCCACAGGCCAAACACAGAGTGAGGCCACAGGCCAAACACAGACCGAGGCCACAGGCCAAACATAGAGTGAGGCTACACTAGTCACATGTCACCTATCATCCCTCTTGCCGCTTGCGAACCTGGCACTCTCTTCCTTTCTTTTCCCTGTAACAAGTCTTTAGAAACATGAAACGTGAAAAATATTCACCGACAATGATATTCCTGGAAATTCTCACATGCTGTAATTTGTTTGTAAGAGTCACGAATGTACTCGTTACACACCCATCCATGTTCATGTCTTGACATTGCACTGATGAACTGCTTCATATTAAAATCAATACAACGCTTCAACATAAAATTTTATGAGTCAATTATTCATGTACACGGCGTACACATGCATGCACACGCGCATGCTTGCACACGCACATACAGACGTGTATATATATATATATATATACATACATTTACAAAGCCGCATACCTATGGGGAGTGGATGTAAAAAAAAAAAAAAAAAAACAATAAGTGCTTATTCCATTACCCTTGATATCAAAGAATAAATACCAAAGAACACACACACACACACACACACACACACACACACACACACACACACACACACACACACACACACACACACACACACACACACAGTGATGAGGGGTTGGCAATCATACAAATCAAGATCTTATGGACGGCACCACAAAGACAGGAAGCAAACCTCACTGTCTTGTCAGGACATAAAACATTAATTTACATTTCTAGCCAGCCTCTCCTCTTGCATGGCCGGTCTGTCAGACAGATTTCACAGCCAGGGGGCAACACAGTCCTGACCTTCATGAGTGGAGGTGCTGTGCTGCCCCCAACACTTCACAACATTCTCTCACAGCTTTACTGGCGCACAGGGATATATCCGTGTCATCCATACCGCTGGCCATGGCTAGCCAATTCTTCCAGGAAAGACTGGTGTATGTTTTAACGTGCGTGTCAAGTGTTATGCATGCATTCGCACATTGGACTCAGGTTTACAGTCTTTTTGAAAAAAAAAAATTGTGGGGGAATGGAGTCCAAACAGACGTTAACTCAAGGGGAAAAGAAACAAAACTAGGCACTTCACACAGATGGCTCAGCAAGAAGCGACTCGAACCCATGCGCGCAGATTTCTCCACTCCATGAGTCCAACACTCCAGCCACCGAGCTGTCTGTCCCTTTCCTGCCCATCTCCAATGTCCACTGACATATAATCGTATGAACAGTTCCAGCAGGTGAAGCATTTTGGATTCCGAATATCCTTCACCAGAGCAAATTCCTGGCCAGCGATCTAAGAAGAAAGCCGACAGAGTGCTCAACAGCATAGGATATTCAGAGAAAGAGTTCATCTACAGTGTTCATTTATAATTCATGTAATAGATGGATAAGTAGACATACATACATACATACATACATACATACATACAGACAGACAGACAGACAGACAGACAGACAGACAGACAGACAGACAGACACAGAGAGAGAGAGAGAGAGAGAGAGAGAGAGAGAGAGAGAGAGAGAGAGAGAGAGAGAGAGAGAGAGAGAGAGAGAGAGAGTTCATAATTCATCACCTTCCAGCAAACTAAACTAAACATTCTATGAAAAGCAACCAATTCTAAGGCTACCACCAAAGCAAAAAAATGACACTACACATAAAAAGAAAACAACTCAAGAATCTTTCTTAATGAACAATGATAAAATCTGTTTTACTTGAAGTGTATAAACCTGTGTGGTATCACTTTTTGACATCCCCACCCCCTAACCCCTCGAAAAGAATTGTCTCATCAAGCAATATTTCTGTCCAAAAAAATAATGAATAACCAACACCAAAGCGCAATGATAGGGGAAGGAAGGTGGCACAAGTTCAACAGACAAACAATAATGGGGGAGTAGGGGATTGGGGGGGAGGTTGGTTGGGGTGGGGGGAGGGTTGGTTGGGGTGGGGTGGGGGTGGAAGGAGAGGGGGGGGACTGGTAGTTGCAGCAGACAAGAGTGAGTCAGAGGTCAGTCCCGGGAAGGAAGAAGTACGGTCACAGTGGACCTCTCCTCACTCCATGCCCAGCAAAATCTCCCAGGCCGCGGACAAAACAGCCATCGGTCCTCTTGGCTGCGCTTGGCGAGGGGGTAGTGGGGATGGGGGTGGTGACGGGGACTGCTGACTGACCAGGTCCAGTGGCAGGGGAAGGGGTGGTGGGGGGGTATCATCCGCTGAATGGCTGTTGGTGTCCCTGTTGCCCGCCTCTTCTGCTGCTTCTTGCCGAGGAGCAGCTGGCGTGTTGCAGGGCAAGGATGCTGTGGCTCTCCCCGCTGACCAGGACTGGGGGTCCTGTGCTGACATCAGGTCGGCACCTGCTGACTGCATGGCGTCATGGTTTCCAAAGTGACAAGCACGATCCGTAACACCGACATCATTTCCTCGCAAATCAATGACGTCAGAAATATCTTGCTGTCCTTCCACAGCAAAAGGACGTTCTTCTACTTCTACTTCATTGTAACCGCTGTGGATTTGCTTCAGAACGGTTTGATGAGCTGAGCTGTCCAGGGGACCGGGGCGATATGAATACAGGGTTTTCCTGTCTGCTGTTCCTCTGTCCTCCTGTTCCTGCTGTTCCTGCTGTTCCTCCTGTTCCTGCTGTTCCTCCTGGTTTTCTCCTGTCCCAGACCGGTGGCTGTCTGCTGAGGCTTCCCTGTCTCCTGGTCCAGCTGAGGAGTCTTCTGGTACGGGCATGGGCAGTTCATCTTCATCTCCTGAGGGTCGAGGTCTGATGTCTTCATTCCCTGTCATTACCTGCCCAACCATCACGGTTTGGGGTTTGTAAATGTGTATTACTGAACCCTGTGGCGCCACGCCCAAGGCAGGCTGCTCTGCTTCAGCTCCAGTTTGTTGTGAGGACGCTGTCAGCTGACTCTGGATTTCTTGCTGAGATAATCGAAGCCATTGTGGAGCTTCTTGCCCGGCAGGGGAGGACGGACTTGGCTGAGGACAGTCTGTCTGAGGGGACAAACTTTCTAGTGCTGCTTCCCGCTTTCCAGCCTTCAGCTCTTCCTTCCCTCCATCTTCCTGGACAGCTGTACCGGCTGGCGCTTTAGCGGGGGGACAGTTCAGGATCTTCCCTTCAGTGTCATGAGTGCTGGCAGCTTTTAAGAGGACCTTCTCTGGCTGCAGGCTGTTGTCCACGATGGAGTCCATGCCTGTCGCTTCACTCTCCCCCAAGTCTTCCAGTCCCTCTGTGCCCTCTTTGACAACACCTGGCGGTGACTGCAGCGGGTGATTTGGTTCTGGTGCTGCTTCTGCCTTGTCCCTTTTCTCCTGCGGACGCCTGTCTGTGGGAGACGGGCCAAAGAGTTGGTGAGAACAGTCAGCCGTGGTACAGGGGTCTGCAACTATATTGCCTGGGGGGAATCTAGGGGTGGGGGCCTGGGAAAACCTGGCGCTTGTGCCCCCTTCTCCCTCATCCTCGTTAGGGAAGCCCCCCACCGCCCCGTCAGCTTCACTGCCAGCCCGGGGCAGGGCGGGGAGCAGGCCCCTCCTCTCCATCTCCCGCACCACGCGCTGCCCCTCGGCCCCCTGCCTGAGCAGACCCTGCACCAGCCAGCCCACTGTGGCGGCGTCCTCGTACTTGTGAATGAACCGCTCCACCAGCAGCCGCGGCAAGCTGTCGCTGTGCTCACCTTTCTTGATGATCTCCATCTGGTCACCCACAGTCAGTTCTGCAACACACACACACGCGCACGCACACACACGCACGTACGCATGCACGCACATACACGCATGCACGCAAGCATACACACACACGCAGGCAGGCAGGCAGGCAGGCAGGCACGCACGGACGCACGCACGCACGCACGCACACACGCACGCACGCACCACATACACACACACACACACACACACACACACACACACACACACACACACACACACACACAACACACACACAGGGTTGAGGGTTTTGGTACACTGTTCCAGGCAATGACCATTGAAAATAGATCAAAAAGAAAAAAATTAAATAAAAGGCAGACAGTTTTAAAAAACAGGAAGAGTTACTGTCTCATCACAACCTGTCTACTAGCCTAAGTTATTCGCCGCGCCCCTATATACTGACCTAAGTTACCTGCCCCTATAATGCTACTGACCTAAGTTTCCTGCCACTCTATACTGACCTAAGTTACCTGCCACTATAATGACACTGACCTAAGTTATTCGCCCCTTTATACTGACCTAAGTTATCTGCCCCCATATACTGACCTAAATTATCTGCCCCTATAATTATTCTGACCTAAGTTTCC
This sequence comes from Stramonita haemastoma, assembly GCA_030674155.1. Lineage (NCBI taxonomy): Eukaryota > Metazoa > Mollusca > Gastropoda > Neogastropoda > Muricidae > Stramonita > Stramonita haemastoma. Next base: position 3,201,372 of record CM060319.1, on the reverse strand, counting down.
TGCCACTCTATACTGACCTAAGTTATCTGCTACCACTATAATTATATTGACCTAAGTTACCTGCCACTCTATACTAACCTATGTTATCCGCCACTCTATACTGACCTAAGTAACCTGCCCCTATAATGATACTGACCTAAGTTACCTGCCCCTATAATGATACTGACCTAAGTTACCTGCCCCTATAATGATACTGACCTAAGTTACCTGCCCCTATAATGATACTGACCTAAGTTACCTGCCACTATAATGACACTGACCTAAGTTACCACTATAATGATACTGACCTAAGTTACCCGCCACTC
>CM060319.1:3181067-3193567 GCA_030674155.1 Stramonita haemastoma | reverse complement strand
CTACTACTACTACTACTACTACTACTACTACTACTACTACTACTACTACTACTACAAACTACTACTACTACTACTACTACTACTACTACTACTACTACTACTACTACTACTACTTCTGCCACTTCTACACTTCTAAGTACTGCTACCACTAATACTACTACTACTACTACTACTACCACTACTGCTGCTGCTGCTGCTGCTGCTACTACTACTACTACTACAACTACTACTACTACTACTACTACTACTACTACTACTACTACTACTACTACTCTGCTGCTGCTGCTGCTGCTGCTGCTGCTGCTGCTGACTACTACTACTACTACTACTACTACTACTACTACTACTACTACTACTACTACTACTACTACTACAACTTCAACTACTACTACTACTACTACTACTACTTCTGCCACTTCTACACTTCTAGTACTGCTACCACTAATACTGCTGCTGCTGCTTTTACTACTACTAGTACTACTACTACTACTACTACTACTACTACTACTACTACTACTACTACTACTACTAGTACTACTACTACTACTACTACTACTACTACTACTACTACTACTACTACTTCTACTACTTCTACTACTCTTTCGACTCTTTTTACCATCAGTGATGATATCAGTTGAGTTGGGAGCACATTTTAAGGACAAGCAACCTGTCTGCTTTATTGCTGGCTGTTCGGAAAACGACGTTCATGTTTGTTGTGCTGTGCTTTCTTTCACTTTTGCAGGGGCAGCACGCAACCCCTGACATTACAAAATGTAGTCCTACGTTACACATCTAACCCAACATACTAACAAAATTAACGTCCTTCGGGTGGAACTAAACTGAGGTCCCGTGTGCGAACGCACGCACAACTTCTTCCACACACGTTAAAACCCGCTCCGCTTTTCGGAAAAGGAGGCTATTGTGTACCGGATGATGACAAAATGTACAAAGCTGCATACACACGGAGACTAGATTTTTTTTTAAATTATTTTTTTAAGCGCATGAGTGCTTATTCCATTGTCCTCGAAATAAAAGAATAAAATTTCAATTCAGGAAATAAATAAATAGCTCTAAATAAATATTATGTGCCGCTCAGTCAGCCTTGCGTCAAATTACGCACGTTTGTTACGATCGTAATACTTGCGTATTTTGAAACCAGCCAGTGTTGTGTTCTGAGTGCTGTGAAGTAATGTTTCTGTTCTATCAGTGTGCATGCTAGCTCTATGTCGCCATCAAAAAGCCCCTCACTGTTCGGTTATCAGTCAAAGTCAAGTCATGTCAAAAACACAAGTTTTAATCATCCCATGAAGGGCAATCACAGTCACTTTGATTCTTCTTGTAGCCGAAACAAAACAGGCACCCAGCGATGGAACCGAAACTGGCAGCCATGAAAAAAAAACAAAAAAACCTGACAGTCACAAAACAATATTCTTTTTTTATTTATTCAAAACAAAACAAGCAAATAAAATCAAACAAAACAATAGAACTGTCTGTCTTGTCTATATTTGTCTGTCTGTCTTGACTATATTTGTCTGTCTGTCTGTCTGTCTGTCTGTCTGTCTGTCTGTCTGTCTGTCTGTCTGTCTGTCTTGGTCTGTCTGTCTGTCTGTCTGTCTCTCTCTCTCTCTCTCTCTCTCTCTCTCTCTCTCTCTCTCTCTCTCTGTCTCTGTCTCTGTCTCTGATATTCGGTGTATGTGTATGGTGTCAACAGTTGTTTGGTTGCACCAAGGAGCAGGAGATGCTAAGAGGCTTTTAGTATATTTCAAACAAATACTGACTGGTTTGTGCAAGAATGGAACGGAACTATCAATGAACGTGGAAGGTACCAGCAATATAATTCGTTTAAAACAACATTTAAAACAGAAAAATACATGAATGATGTAGAAACTTATTGCTTCCGGGTTACTGTTACTCAAATAAGATTTAATGTTCTAATGGTCCACAATGTGCACAGATACAGTGAATCTGTTCAAGAGAGAAACTGTCAGTTTTGTGATGGTGAAACTGAAAATGAACATCACCTCTGATTCCAATGTAACGTATACAATGATCTCAGAAAAAAAATTCTGAAGGAGTCAATGAATTTATACATCTGTGTTCTACTTAAAGTATTAGATGCAAATCACATGCAAAACGTTTCTAGGTATGGTTTTCAGGAGATCAATACAAGGAAGTCAATACTCGGTCTCACATGATTGTTTCGCCTTTCCATCTGTATTAATTTAGTTTAAACTTGTCAACAGATATTAAGTGTAAAGGTTCTCTATTGTACTCTGGAACTGATGTTAGAAGATTATGTTAAAGCATGCACATATTGCTTTGTGTAGAAAGGTTGCATAGACTGGTATCATAAATTTTGTAGTTTCTAATGATAGTAGTTTGTAGAAGGGTATGTTAGTTTCTTAAACATTACTTTTCTCTCAGTTTTTATGGAGATTACCATTAACATTGCTATTGTTATCCTACTACTGATGTTTAAAAAAATATGATGCTTATTATTCTATTCCTGACTTTAATCAGTGTATGTTTGAAATTTGTTCAACATGTTCTTGGGTTACTATACCCCGTGCCCCCATTAGACTGTGTTGTGGCCTAAGGCCTAAGTATCATTAAACTATTTCATTCCTCTCTCTCTCTCTCTTCTCTCTCTCTCTCTCTCTCTCTCTCTCTCTCTCTCTCTCTCTCTCTCTATCTCTCTCTTTGTATTTATAACCTTACATGTTGTTTCGCTCCTACTTGATTTTTAAAAATATTTTTTATACAATCTTGCTCTTTTGTTTGTTGTTTGCCTTTTGGGGTTTTCTTTTCCTTGTAAGGATTGGCTACATTATGAGTTTATAGATAATTGATGATAATTATTTTTTTACAGAAGTGAGAGTGTTTTGAAATATTGACTAGATTGTTTTGATGTAATTTGAAGATGCTCTCTCTTCTCTCTCTCTCTCTCTCTCTCTCTCCTCTCTCTCTCTCTCTCTCTCTCTCTCTCTCTCTCTCTCTCTCTCTCTCTCTCTCTTCTCTTTCTGACTCTCTCTGTCTGTCTGTCTGTCTGTCTGTCTGTCTGTCTGTCTGTCTGTCTCTCTCTCTCTCTGTCTGTCTCTCTCTGTCTCTCTCTCTCTCTCTCTCTCTCTCTCTCTCTCTCTCTCTCTCTCTCTCTCTCTCTCTCTTCTCTCTCTCTGGGTTTTCCTTTCCTTGTTAGATTTGGTCAAATTGTGAGTTTTTAGGTTTCACTGATGATAGTTATTTTTATGGAAGTGTGAGTTTTTTAAAATATTTTTGTTGACTGGTTTGTTTTGATGACGATATAATTTGGCGATGCTCCTCTCTCTCTCTCTCTCATCTCTCTCTCTCTCTCTCTCTCTCTCTCTCTCTCTCTCTCTCTCTCTCTCTCTCTCTCTCTCTCTCTCTCTCTCTCTCTCTCTCTCTCTCTCTCTCTCTTTTCTTCCTTTCCCTCTCCCTTTCCCCTCCAACTTCCACCTTCAGATATTCTATCCTACACTTATTATGGAGAGGAGTATTTTGGTTGTTATGTTGGATTCAAACTGTATTCTTACCATTTGAATATTGAAATGTGTTTTCATATAGTCTTTTGTGTTTAAAGGATTTTATGTTGTTGTTGTTTTTTAATCTGTTTTTTTTCCCCCTTTTATGCCTACTTTGCTTGTTTTTCCCGCTTACACACACACACACGCACGCACACACACACACACACACACACAACACACACACACACACACACACCACACACACACACACGCACACACGCACACACACACAACACACTCACACACTCACGCATTATATATTTGTAATGCCTTCTGTTTCATGGTCCTGAATATTTGCTATTTTAAAAAAAATTTGGCTATGTTATTTTTTGTTTAAATAATTATCAGTGTATCCAGTTGGGATGACGCGTTTTGTTGAATGTATTCTGTTTTCTTTTTTTAAAATATTGTTTGAACTGCTGCTGGTGGTGATGCTGGTATGTAGGGGTAGGGAGGGGGTTTCTTAGCTTTATTCCCTGATCAGGGCAAGGGCCGGATGAAAAAAAGTATGTAATGCTTACTTACTCTGTTACCCTTGAAAAATAAAGATTATTCATTCATTCAAAGATTATTCTCTCTCTTATTTATTGGCTGTTGTTTGGTACTGGGTATACCTATAGTTTCTTGTTATTTGTATTTCATTATTCTTTTTGTTGTTTAGTTTAAGGAGTTTGGGGGGTGGTTATCTTGATCTTATCCCTGATAAGAGAGGGGACTGGATGTAAAGAAACAAACAAACAAAAAAACCCCACGAGTGCTTATTCATTATCCTGGAATAAAAGAATTTGCCCTGCCTTGCCTTTTTCCCCCTCCCCACCACACGCATATGTGTGTGTATGCGAACTCTCATGCGCACGTGCTCCACACACACACACACACACACACACACACACACACACACACACACACACACACACGCACGCACGCACGCACGCACGCACGCACGCACGCACGCACGCACGCAAGCAAGCATTATTCACACACACACACACACACACACACACACACACACACACACACACACACAGTCACACACACACACACACACACACACACACACACACACACACACACACACACACACACATCGTAACTGGCACTTGTTCGCTGGTCACACTATACCATCCATGATTGTGTCGGTTTTGCTGAATCTGTTCGCCTACTTCACTGTTTTTTTCTAAACCAGTGATAAGTAAGAGGACTTGTGACCACAACAAAAATTATAGCCAGACGCCATCAAATGTACTATCTTCTCGTTTGGTGGCTAAGCAACTTTCGGTTTACCCACCAACACGATCGATGTCCTGCAGCGATTAATTTGAACATCGTTCTGTATAATAGTACACAATAGTTCTGTTTAATAGTACACAATAGTTCCGTTTAATAGTACACAATAGTTCTGTTTAATAGTACACTTACCCGTTGAAAGGCTTCCCTTGTGTCTGGTATACGTGCCATGGCCAGGCTGGGGAAGACTCAGTGGTGTGAGGATTATCAACTTTTCTGAACGTATTGCTGTTCCAGATTCTCGGAACGTCTTCATTTAATCACGTGATCTGCAAAGGGGAATTCCCGGTCCTGGAGGTCATCCGCGCATATGTCACTTCCGTTGTGTTGCGCTGTAGTGTGTAATATTGTTAGATTTATTTATTTATTTTTATTTATTCTTTTATATCGAGGATAACAGAATAAGCAATCATGTGCTTTTTTTCATCCGGTCCCCGTGTGTATGCAGTTTTGTAAATCATGTCATCTGTTCCCACCGGCACACGATAGCCTACTCTTACGAAAAGCGGAACAGGATTTAACGTGTGCGCAAGATGTTCTGCGTGCGTTCGCACACGGGGCCTCGGTTTAAAGTCTCATCCGATTGTTAGGCATTAGGCCCATACCGAGTCAAAACAGTGTGACGTCAACTGCATCACCCACAAGTTTGTTAGGGTGTTTTTTTGTTGAACACGATGTATAGATATTTTTTCCCGTTATAAAAATAAATAGCAGTGAACGTCACACTAACCTAACGTCACACTAACCTGAAGATGTGGGCCTACCCTCCCCCTCCCCCCAAATCTACCAGACCTTGACCTTGGACATGGCGGAAGTGACATATTGATCGTTCTTGTTTCGTTGCTAGACACAAAATGCAGGGCAGACCCTCAATCTACTTTATCTTGGCTTTTTGCCCATCGTGGTGGTTAGTTAATATTGCAGTCCCGAAATCGTATAAATCCGCTGGGACCCAAACATAATTACGCCAATACCACTACCTCAGCCGGCGATCGTTGATCAGTAAAAGTTTTTTTGTTGTTTATCATCCACGATGTTGAATAGTTCTGTTGTTGTTGATATTGTTGTTTTTGTTGTTGTTGTTGTTGTTGTGTGTGTGTGTGTGTGTGTGATTTATTTTTAATGTATGCACACACACTTTTTAATCTATACACACACTCACATGCAGGAATGGAAGGCAAAATTGACAAAACTGCATACACAGGGGGACTGGATGTAAAAAAGCACACGAGTACTTATTCCCTCATCCTGGAAATAAAAGAATAAAATGAAATAAAACACACACACACACACACACACACGCGCATGCACACACACACACACACACACACACACACACACACACACACACACACACACACACACCAAACACTCCTATCATACTTGAACACTCAATTGTAAAACCTCTTATTACAGTATATTTTCTGAGCCGTCTCTGGAAAATGTATTTGAAAATTCAAAGTTAGCCTTTGCCATTGCTAGATGTTTAGTGCACAGTCCACTTGAATAGTAACTGCACTAACATTATTGATGCTTCATGTTCACACTTTGTTGAGTTTAAATATTTGTCAAGTTTAAGAGGTGTCTCCCCCTTTAAAAAAAAAAGCCCAACAGATTTCTTTTTATTATTATTACCTTTGTATGCACAAAAAACATCAGCACACATGTTATGTCTTCAGTCTTTTCTCCTCCCACCCCTTCTTCAACATCTCCTATACATTCCACTTTCCTCGTCTAATATCACTGAGAGTGAATAGACATTAAAATTAAATTGATGTGTGTGTGTGTGTGTGTGTGTGTGTGTGTGTGTGTGTGTGTGTGTGTGTGTGTGTGTTAATAATAAGGTTGACTGGCTTACTCAATCCAAACTGCACTGGAAAGTACTAGGCCTAATGATTTATTTTTTAATGTCATAAAAGCAATGAAAGAGGTTCTGAATTTAAAATCTGCCTGAAGCAAAATTTTCCTTCCCATCTCCTTGTCTGTGATAGGAGGTCTGGGCACCACTGTTTTGAATGAAGTAGTGATGAACAAGGCGCCTTGTGCAAGATTCATTTCGGGCACATTAAAGAAACAATGACAGTAAACATTGTCACTGACAAACAAAAATTCTGCAGAAAATTGCCACTCCTATGGGGGAATAGGTCACGTAAACACCACTTGGTTTAGATTGTTCAAGAAATAATATTAACAGTGTTTGCAAAATTCAGTACACTGGCATCATGACTTCTCAAGGAGTGCAGGGAGAAGTCAGGTGTTATGGGTGAAGTCAGGTTTTGGTGCCTCTGCATAATTACAGATTTTCTGTCTGTAAGAAGATTCTTTTTCTATCCAAGAAAATGCATTGAAATACATAGGCATTCACATGTGTATGCATACACACACACAGACACACATGCACAGTGACACACACACACACACACACACACACACACACACACACACACACACACACACATAGAGAGAGACACACACACATACACTTACAAACACACACACACAGTGACACGCACACTCACAAACACACATGCACGTGCACAGAGAGATAGAGAGTGAGAGTCATAGACTGACAATTAACAACCATACTTCAAGTTCTTATATATATACATATATATACTGTTGAAAATTCAGAATAAAAAATGAAATGGTGTTCAGAGTATGACACTGTTTAATTCAAGAGACCTTCCCATGCAAAATGGCAACAATGCAGGCACACATCATGACATGTATAATAAAATACCATCACAGTAAAAAAAATCACCAGTTGTATAATTTTCATGATTAAAACCCAATAACATCTGTACAATTATGGCTTTTTGTGCAAAACTTTAAAAGAACAGACAAGATCGTTGTTCTACATTGTAACATAACCACAAGTCATGGCATTTTCAGGCAATATTTTTGTCAGTGAGTCAACCATTCACCCTATCGCGAGACTTGTTAATGGGAAAAGAAAAAAATACAAAGTCAGCCAGTCTAATATCAACAGTAGCAAGAAACCACACCTAGCCATGCCATTAGTTTTTGTTGAGAATTTGTTTATTAGATGAAAACAAAATCAAAACAAAATTACTAGAAAAAAAATCCTCATTAAACTTCAGCTGATAGCATCTGGGAAAAACTCTACTGTCTTCAGAGTGTTTGCTTACTGACACCTTCTCAAGAACTTGTCAAAATAATGAGCGTTAGAAGCAGAATGTCTACACCACTCCAGCAGCCCCACTGAAATTCCCATCATTCTATTTGACCATGAATTCATTTTGCCACAAACAGCCTGCAGTTAAGCAGGGGTGAAGAATGATCATGATCATCATACAATAACCAGAGTATTGAAGTGAAAGATTATCAGTCTCTGGTAAAAAAAAAAAAATATATATATATATATATATATATATATATATATATATATATATATATATATATATATATATATATATATATATATATATATATATATATCAACAACAACAAAATATCACCAACAATCTTGCGGTCTTTCTTACATGATGGAGAGTAACATGAGAATGACCCCAAGACTGAAAGACATTTTTCAGTTGTTTTTGTTTATTTCTTTTTTTTTACACCAAAGTCTTAATCTCAAATGAATGTCATGTTCACCCTACATCTGAGAGTGTGCTTTATTGTTCTCAGACATAGTGCATTGGCTGGTCTGTCACATGACTGTCGTCCGTCCAGCATTGATTTGTTTTCTACCTGAAATCCCAAGGCCACAGCAGTCACACGTCACCTATCAGTCCTCCTGCTGCCGGTATACCAGGCACTCCCTTCCTTTTTTTTCCCTGTAACAAGTCTTTGGAAACATGAAACACCAAACCTTTGTTTCATTGTGTGTTGGGTTGTTTGTTTGGTTGGTGTTTTTTTTTTTGTTTGGTTCTTGCTGATGATGATCTCATTCAATAGCTTGTTGTTTGTTCACAAATATGTCTGTCTTGCCTTTACTTCCTTTTCTTTTTCTTCCTTTACTTTTACTTTTTCCTTTCTTAACTTTTTGGAAGGGTACAACAGAAAAGGATCCTGCTCTATTTTTCTCAAAAGTTTGCTTATCTTTTAAATATGCATGTCTTTGGGGGAAAGTGTCAATCATTTCATTATCTGTGGATTTTATTCTGTTATCATTCTATTCAGTCATTTTCCTCCCAGTCTCCATTGCTGGTCATTAAAGGGATCATCAGCCACCATGTCAATGTTGGTGTTGCACTTGAGCACAATGCATGGCACTAGTTTCATGATGCTGTGCCATTATGTACTTCATGTTACATTTGTTCCATTCTTAATGAATTGATAAACCCTATTTAAACCATTAAATGTCAAAAACATTCACTGACAATGATATTCCTAAAATTCTAATGAACTGTGCTTTGTTTTTACAAGTTTTGAATTACTGGCTATTCATCCAATCATTTTCACATTGTAAAATTGCACTAATGAACTGTTTCCTTTGAAAATCAATACAATATTTCAACATGTACGTCAATAATTCATACATAAAGTATGCACACACACACACACACACACACACACACACACACACACACACACACACACACACACACACACTGAATAAAGCAAATCAATGCTTATTCAATGTACCATCTGGAAATAAAAATTTGACTTGACTTGACTTGACTTGACTTGACTTCACACACACACACACACACACACACACACACACACACACACACACACACACACACACACACACACACACACACACACACAGTGATGAGGGGTTAGTAATCATACAAATCAAGATCTTATGGGCGGCACCACAAAGACAGGAAGCAAACCTCACTGTCTTGTCAGGACATAAAACATTAATTTACATTTCTAGCCAGCCTCTCCTCTTGCATGGCCGGTCTGTCAGACAGATTTCACAGCCAGGGGGCAACACAGTCCTGACCTTCATGAGTGGAGGTGCTGTGCTGCCCCCAACACTTCACAACATTCTCTCACAGCTTTACTGGTGCACACTGGCTCAGGCCAAATGCTGTATCAGGTATTGATATAAGCTAAGTGCCAAGGCCAACATTAAAATGTTGTTATGTTGTAAAATGTTGTGTTGAGATTGCCTTCAGCCATGACCATCTCTTGACATAACAACCTGCATTCTCCATTAATTAAAGAGAAAAATCGTCTGAAGTCAGAGTATGGTTGCCTATATGGCGAGGTACTTGAAAACAGCCATACAAGCAAACTTCTCATTCAGTGTATTTCCCATCTCACAGTGACTTCCTGGCGGGATGAGTCAGTCAAAAGCGCACATTCTGGGTAACTCCCAGGGTGTTAAGCTAAGGAACACACAACAACAACAACAACACCAACAACTGGTACAAAGATTGCATGTTGGATATATCCGTGTCATCCATACCACTGGCCATGGCTAGCCAACTCTTCCAGGAAAGACTGGTATATATATATATATATATATATATATATATATATATATATATATATATATATATATATATATATATATATATATATATATATATATATATGACATAGTTAACAATTGCACATTAAAATACACATTTCAAATCAAATAAATTAACAAGCCTAGGACATATTTTACTATAAAAAGAATTAACAACTGTTGGACATATTTCACAATGATAAGCAGAACTATATTAATATATATATATATATATATATATATATATATATATATATATATATATATATATATATATATATATATATATATATATATATATACGATTTGATGAAAATATAAAAGAAACATAAATTAGTAAAAATGATGTTACCAAACAATCACAAGTCACAAATTTCAATTGCACTCAAATAGATTGTGTGTGTGTGTGTGTGTGTGTGTGTGTGTGTGTGTGTGTGTGTGTGTGTGTGTGTGTGTGTGTGTGTGTGTGTGTGTGTTCATAATTCATCATCTTCAAATAGACTAAACATTACAAGTATCCTACAAAAAAGCAACCAATTCTGACACTACAAAAAGAAAACAAAAATAACCCTGTCAATATGAAAAAAAAACACCCAAATCCTCAGTATGCGCACAGCTGTGTGTATAATTTTCTGTTATCAAAAAAACCAAAAAAAACAGACAGAAATAGAACTGTCTGATCAAGCAATATTTGTTTAAAAAAAAAAAAAAAACAACAACAAAACAAAGATCCTGGGAGGAAGGTGGCACAGCAAACAATAATGGGGGGGGAAGACAGACTGATGGCTGCAGCAGACAAGAGCGATGGTTTGAAAACACTGGGTAGTAAACACCAAGCTGATGCTGGACCTCTACTGACTCACTCAATGCCTAGCAAAACTTCCTTGACTGAAGCCCAGGCCATGGACAAAGCGGCCATGGGTCCACCTTGCTGTGGTTGGGGAGGGGGGGGTGGGGACTGGGGGTCCTCTGACGCCATGAGGTGTCCACCTGGTGACTGCATAGCGGCACTGCCACCCTGCCGTCCTTCCACAGGAAAACGATGTTCTTCTCCTTCATCGTAACCTCTGTCTGCGCTGTCGATTTGCTTCAGAACGGTTTGATGGGCTGAGGTGGCCAGGGGCTCAGGGCGATATGAATACAGGGTTTCCTCCTGTTCCTGCTGTTCCTGCTGTTCCTGCTGTTCCTGCTGTTCCTCCTGTTCCTCCTGTTCCTCCTGTTCCTGCTGTTCCTCCTGGTTTTCTCCTGTCCCAGACCGGTGGCTGTCTGCTGAGGCTTCCCTGTCTCCTGGTCCAGCTGAGGAGTCTTCTGGTACGGGCATGGGCAGTTCATCTTCATCTCCTGAGGGTCGAGGTCTGATGTCTTCATTCCCTGTCATTACCTGCCCAACCATCACGGTTTGGGGTTTGTAAATGTGTATTACTGAAACCTGTGGCTGCTCTGTTTCAGCTCCAGTTTGTTGTGAGGACGCTGTCAGCTGACTCTGGATTTCTTGCTGAGATGATCGAAGCCATTGTGGAGCTTCTTGCCCGGCAGGGGAGGACTGACTTGGCTGAGGACCTGTCTGTAGGGACATACTTTCCAGCTTTCCAGCTTTCAGCTCTTCATTCCCTCCATCTCCTCTTCCATCATATCCTCCTCCTCCTCCTCCTCTTGAAGAGGTTTCTCCATTGACGTTTCTCTTTTCCCAAGGATCTGATGACAATCAGAAAAAAGGAGGAATGATCTAAAAAGATCAGTGTGAAATCATTCTGGGTGCTGATTTTTTTTTTAAACCACTCTTTTTCTGTCTGTCTGTCGGTCTGTCTGTCTGTCTGCCTGTCGGTTAGTCGGTGCACCAGTGCCTGGGGTCGGACAGCCTGGTGGTTAGAGTGACCTGCATTCCGCACATGATCTACTGACCCGGGTTTGATATCTCATTCAAAGGGGTATTTCCTCTGGAGTTAACATCAGAGCTGACTCCACTCCCCCCAAAAGTCCTTTGTATGACACTATAAACCAAGGTCCCAAGTGCGAACACACAGAGAACATCTTATGCACATGGTAAAGCCTGTTCTGCTTTTCAGAAGAGCAGGCCATTGTGTGCCAGTGGTAACAGATGATAAATTTACAAAACTGCATACACAGGGGGATTGGATGTAAAAAAAAAGCACAAGTGCTTGTTCCATTATCCTCAAAATAAAAGGATAAATAAAATGAATAGATAAAATCTCTCTCTCAGTGTGTGTGTTTGTTCT
>CM060319.1:3083567-3178567 GCA_030674155.1 Stramonita haemastoma | reverse complement strand
ATGCTAGAAGGTGGCAGACGCCGAGGCAGACAAACCAAAAGCTGGTTGGATAACATCAAGGAGTGTACCCGCCTGGACAGTCCAACACTCATTCGTAAGGCGGAGAACAGGGCTGGATGGCGACAGCTGGCTGCAGAATCGTCTCTCATGTCTCCTCCACAAGTGTTCCGGTCATGAGAAAGAAGAAGAAGAAGTTGATTATTTTAGCTGGGATGTAACCGTGATGTTGATCAGTTTAGTTGGGATGTTATCGGGTTGTTGATCTTTTTAGTTGGTGATTCTTGATCATGATGATTTTATCATTTTAGGTGGTATTTGTCAATCACAATCGTGTTGATCAATTTAGATGGTATTCAATCAGGATAATGCGGATTAGTTTAGCTTGTATAGTTTATTAATCATGACACTGTTGATCATTTCAGTTGGTGTAGATAGATCTATTAATTCTTATGATCAGCATTTTACTTTCAATGTAATCATCATTGTGTTGTTCATTTTAGTTGGTATAGCTCTATTAATTCTTATGATGATCATTTTACTTTCAATGTAATCATCATGGTGTTGATCATTTTAGCTGGTATAGATCTATTATTTCTTATGATGATCATTTTACTTTCAATGTAATCATCATGGTGTTGATCATTTTAGTTGGTGTTTATTTATTGATCATATGCTCATGATTTTACTTGGTGTTTGTTGACCATGTTACCTTGATGATTTTAGTTGGTATTCATTGATCCTGTCATGTTGATGATTTTAGATGATATTCATTGATCATGTCATGTTGATGATTTTAGATATTCATTGATCATGTCATGTTGATGATTTTAGTTGGTATTCATTGATCATGTCATGTTGATGATTTTAGATGGTATTCATTGATCCTGTCATGCTGATTTTAGGTGGTATTCATTGATCCTGTCATGCTGATTTTAGGTGGTATTCATTGATCATGTCATGTTGATTTTAGATAGTATTCATTGATCATGTCATGTTGATGATTTTAGTTGGTATTTATTGATCCTGTCATGCTGATGATTTTGGTTGGTATTTATTGATCCTGTCATGCTGATGATTTTAGTTGGTATTCATTGATCATGTCATGTTGATTTTAGATGGTATTCATTGATCATGTCATGTTGATGATTTTAGGTGGTTTTTAGCCATGACATTGATTATTTTATTTGGTATTTAGCATTTACATAGGTGTGCATGCATGCATTAGTGTGTGTGTGTGTGTGTGTGTGTGTGTGTGTGGTGTGTGTGTGTGTGTGTGTGTGTGTGTGTATGTGTGTATGTGTGTTATACATCAGTGATAGATAGATATAACTGCATCTCACCCATATGCATGTATACCCGCAACTGCGCACGCAGGCACACACAAATTTCTAAGTCTTACCATTTCACTTGCATATAAAAAGCGTGCAAATTCTGACAGTGTTTCTGGGTTCACAGCCTTGCACATGGTTGTCATGTTGCCTTGAACAAGTTTTCCTTTCACTTCACTCTGCTCGCGAAAGTCCATCTAAAAACAAAAGAAAACAAAATACATGCACAGATGAGTGCACACACATGCACACGCACACGCACACACGCGCACACACACACACACACACACACACACACACACACATTCTCTCTCTCTTAGTCTTACATACACACATGCACACACACACACACTCACACACACACACACATGCACACACGCACGCACGCACGCACGCACGCACACACACACACACTGACACACATATACACATACACTGACACTGACATGTACACATTCACACAAACATGCCTGGTTAAGTTGGTTACTAACAGACAGAAGTGTCAGAACCTCTCTTAACCATTACTTGTTTTTTTTTATTTCTAACATAAAGGTTGAGAAAATAATGAATCACAAAGTTTTGGGTGTAACTATAGACAATATGAAGAGCTCCTGACTTCAGAGAAAAAACACAAACTGAAGTGGCACAGGCACATCACACAAACATCTGGACTGGCCGAGTCTGTCCTACAGGGAACAGTACAAGGAGGGAGGCGAAGAGTCAGACAGAGGAAACGATGGGAAGACAACATCAGAGAGTGGACTGGCCTTGGGTGGAATGACCTACTACAGAAAGCAGAGAACTGTAGGGAGTGGAAGAAGCTGGTTGCAGTCTTCATTATTTATTTATTTATTCTTTTATATCGAGGATAACAGAATAAGCAATCATGTGCTTTTTTTCATCCGGTCCCGTGTGTATGCAGTTTTGTAAATATTGTCATCTGTTCCCACCGGCACACGATGGCCTGCTCTTACGAAAAGCGGAACAGGATTTAACGTGTGCGCAAGATGTTCTGCGTGCGTTCGCACACGGGACCTCGGTTTAAAGTCTCATCCGAAGGACTTTTGGGGAGAGTGGAGTCAGCACTGATGTTAACTCCAGGAAGAAAATTTCCTCGACCGGACTCGAACCCGGGTCTTCAAATTGCCAGTGCAATGTTCTGACCACTAGGCTATCCGCCCCCCCCCCCCCCCCCCCCCCCCCCCCTCTATTAGTGTCCCGACAGTTCAAGGGACAACAGGACAGATGAAGTTGAAGGATAGACAACCCCCTCCCTAGTCAAAGCCTATTGAGGGTCTTTCTGGATGCGTAAGAAGGCCTGTGGACACGACCAAAATTCAGGCCACACGCCAATAAGCATGCTAACTTGTCACTATGGTAGCAAAGCAACTTTCGGTTTACCACCAACGCCATCATTCATCTACAGTCATTGATCCGTCTTTCTCCTTACTAGCCTAGCACACTTACCCTCTCAAATTGTTCCTTTGTGCGTGGTATAAGCGGCATGGCTAGGCTGGAGAAGTTGGCTGAGGATAATTAATTCATTTGAAGACGTAGCTTTTCCACCTTCTGGGAAGACTCATTCATTGAGTCAACTGGGGAATTCCCGCACCTAAACAGGCTACACACCGGTATTAACTTTAACGGCTTTACCCTCTTTTTTCATTATTGGTCTGTCACTCTTGCAGTCGCACTGCACAACTAAAGCATCCACAGAAAAAAGAAAGAAATACACACTTTTGCAGAAAGACTAGCCCCTAACTCAAAACTCATGTGATTTTGCACAAATTTCGTAAGTTTGAAGTGGTTGTTGTTTTTTCCACCCCTCACTCCTTTGCGGTCTGTTAGCTAATTCCTATCCCCCATATGCGTGCGCGAGGTCAACGCTGTAGGAACACAAGCAATTCTCATTTGACGATCATTTCCAACTTTCTCGTGACTACCTGATATTGCTCTATGTCCTCAATCCCAAAAGCAAGTGCACGGTGCATTTTTTCATATTAAAAAAAAAAATCTGTGACATTTTTTCCGACCTGCACTCGACCGGAATTTAGCCTAAAGGTTATCAATTTGAGCTCTTGTTTCACTTCCGTTCTGTTGTAGCCTATTCTTGGCCCACGTTCCTATTTATTTATTCTTCTTATTCTTTTATATCGAGGATAACAGAATAAGCAATCATGTGCTTTTTTTCATCCGGTCCCCGTGTGTATGCAGTTTTGTAAATATTGTCATCTGTTCCCACCGGCACACGATGGCCTGCTCTTACGAAAAGCGGAACAGGATTTAACGTGTGTGCAAGATGTTCTGCGTGCGTTCGCACAAGGGGCCTCGGTTTAAAGTCTCATCCGAAGGACTTTTGGGGAGAGTGGAGTCAGCACTGATGTTAAATCCATGAGAAAAATTTACTCGACTGGACTCGAATCCTAAAAGTTGGAGTAGGGGCCTAGCACCTAGCCTGGGCAAGTGCTCAGGCAAAAAAATAAAATAATAAAATAACGTGAAGTTCATAAACTCAAACTTTTTCAGTGGATCAAAATTGACAAATTTATCGTCCTAAAGTGCTGGTAACGTCACACTAACCCGACCTCATGATGACTCAACAAATTAATTCCCTCCCACAAAGGTATCCCTCACCTAAAAAAAAATAAATAAATAAAAAAAGATTAATTAAAACTAACAAAACAAATAGGCCTAAAAACAAAACAAAAAATATACTAAACCTTGACGGAAGTGAGATTTTGACCTCTTTCAAATTGTAATAAGCATTGAAGGCACGGCAGGTCTGTACTTTCGTTATCCCTCGTGCACTTTGAAAGGAACTTCGACAGTTGAAAATCAGAAAGCGCAAGGGGGAACCTCCCAACTGTCGTGGCAAAATTGGACATGATTCCTAACTCTACCACCGAAGTCAGAATGCAGCCACCGCATACGCAAAAAATCTCGCCATTGGAGAACATCCGAGGTCTAGGCCTCGCAGACCTAATTACGTTACATCTCTCTCTCTCTCTCTCTCCTCTCTCTACTCTCTCTCTCTCTCTCTCTCTCTCTCTCTCTCTCTCTCTCTCTCTCTCTCTCTTCTCTCTCTCTCTCTCTCTCTCTCTCTCTGTGTTTATCTTATTCATTGTATTTATTCTTTTATATCGAGGATAATGGAATAAGCAAGCAATCGTGTGCTTTTTTACATCAAGTCCCCGTGTGACCCTATGCAGTTTTGTCATTTTGTCATCTGTTCCCACCGGCACACGATGGCCTACTCTTACTCTGTGTGTGTTGTGTGTGTGTGTGTGTGTGTGTGTGTGTGTGTGTGTGTGTGTGTGTGTGTGTGTGTTGTGTGTGTGTACTGTGTGTGTGTGTCACTCTCTCTGGTGGTCAGAGTGCAGTGATGCGCTCGTGATCTGCTGACCCGGTTTCGAATCTCGTTCAAGTGGATTTTTCGTCTGGTGCCAACTCCACTCTCCCCAAAAGTCCTTTCAATGAGACTGTAAACCGAGGTCCCGTATGTGAACGCACGCAGAACATCTTGCACATACGTTAAAACCCGTTTCGCTTTTCCGAAGAATAGGCCTTTGTGTGCCGATGGCAACGATACTTTTTTTTTAAACAGCATACGCACGTCAGCATGAGGTGCCCGTGTACCATGGCCTGTTACATTCCCTTGGTCACCAATGTCATCATGGCCTGTTACATTCCCTTGGTGTCACATGCCTTACATTCCCTGGTCACCATGTCATCATGGCCTGTTACATTCCTGTCACCATGTCATCATGGCTTTACATCCTGGTACAACGTACTGACATCATGGCCTGTTACATTCCCTTGGTCACCAACATACTGTATTATCATGGCCTGTTACATTGCCTTGGTCACCAACATACTGTATTATTATGGCCTGTTACATTCCCTTGGTCACCAACATACTGTATTATTATGGCCTGCTACATTCCCTTGGTCACCAACGACTGCATCATGGCCTGTTACATTCCCTTGGTCACCAACATACTGTATTATTATGGCCTGCTACATTCCCTTGGTCACCAACGGACTGCATCATGGCCTGTACATTCCCTTGGTCACCAACATACTGTATTATTATGGCCTGTTACATTCCCTTGGTCACCAACGAACTGCATCATGGCCTGTTACATTCCCTTGGTCACCAACATACTGCACAATCATAAGGGGCTGACATGCCTGCCACCTACCTCAGTTATAGCAGTCTCCCATGCCACTTGCATTAGATCATAGCCTGTCACATGCACTGGACTCATCAGCAGTCTCCACAGCCAGCTTGCATTAAAGAGTCATAGCCTGCACATACACTGGCTCATCAGCAGTCTCCACAGCCAGCTTGCATTAGATCATAGCCTGTCATATATAGTACTGGCTCATCAGAAGATCCACAGTCAGCACAGGATGGATCATGGCCTGGCCTGTCATATACCCTGGAGAGAAAACTTTGATTCATGTTGGAAATTTATATAAAAACTCACTGATGATCTGCCAGACAGGCAGTCAGACACGGCATCAGTGACTTTGATTCATGTTGGAAATATTTAAAATCACTGAAGCTGCCAGGTAGGCAGTCACACACGGCATCAGTGACTGACTGCTGCCAGGCCTGGTACCAGGGTTCCGCCATAAGGCCTGCAGGGGATAGCCTGTGCCAGAATGGAAACGCTGCTGCACTCTGAAACTAACAAAAGATCAGAAGTTCTGCATCCCTGTTGAAATTACTGAGCCTCTGGTTAGTAGGCTTTCAGCCTCAGTTTCTCTGTGTTCGTGCGTCTTTCTGTCTTTCTCTCTGTCTGTCTGTCTGTCTGTCTGTCATGTCAGTCTGTCTGCGTGCAAGGTCTATTCGCAGTGCAACTGAGTTCTGGGAGATGTTTGTTCCGTGGACCTGTTTTTCTTGTGTCTTTTTTTTTCTTTCTTCCTCATCATGTGACTATTTCTGTCCTTCCTTCTTTCTTTCTTCGGGTTTTCTGTCTTTTCTTCTCTAATCTACCTTCTTTTTGTTCATCCCATTGCTTTATTGTTCTATTTCATTTTCTTTGTGTCTTTTCTTTCTTTTATTTTCTTGTTTCTTTTTTTTCTTACTTCTTTCCTTTGGTTCCTTTGCTTGATCCCCCCCCCCTCCCTCTTTGACCACTTCGTTTTTCTCTCACTTAAAACCCTTTGGACATTTTCTTTTCTTTAGTCTCAGTTACTATATATATATTATATATATATTATATATATATATATGTATATAATACATAGCATACATACCGAAAATCCCTACACACCGCCCCCCCCCCCCCCCCCTGTGCACTGATTTAGAACAAAATTGGGGGGTGGGCGTTTGCTAGGGATAGACCCCTTTGCACGAAATAATTTTTGTGCTCAACCCTGTAATTGAGTGAATACAAACCCCGAAAGCATGCAAGTTAGGTCGTGTGAGTAGAAGTGAAGGAAAATAGAA
This sequence comes from Stramonita haemastoma, assembly GCA_030674155.1. Classification (NCBI taxonomy): domain Eukaryota; kingdom Metazoa; phylum Mollusca; class Gastropoda; order Neogastropoda; family Muricidae; genus Stramonita; species Stramonita haemastoma. The sequence continues at coordinate 3,171,781 of CM060319.1, read as the reverse complement.
AAAAGGGACTTTGAGGCAAAGAAGGCCGACGAGTTCCATAGCTTTCCGTTGTAGGTCCTTGTTTCGCAATACCCTGCCTTCAGATCTTTCATCTTCCAGATAATGCAGCACACCTTGGTCGACATGTTCAGATCTAACTGCTGGTCGTTTTGACAGTTTCCGTTTTTGTTTATCTTTTCCTACTGCTGTTCAAGCCTATCTCTGTTTTCACTCCATTTCCTGATCCTCTTCCTATCCACAGAAAATTCACGGGCACACTCCGAAACATTCCTACCTGCTTCGTTATCCAGATACTGGAGGGCTTCCAATTTGAAAGATACAGTGTACGACTGTCCCAGGAGTGAGGAGAGGGGACAAAGAATAAGAAAAAAGGAAAGAAACATGAAAAGGTAAAGAAGGGGGAAAAGATGACTTTTAGAACAGTCTGCACAAATCCTAGTGAAAATGAGCATAGTCTCTTTGAAAAAAGCAGGGTGGGCGTTTGCTAGGTAGTTACCCCTGTGCACAACTTTTGGCCCAAAGTGGGGGGTGGGCGTTTGCTAGATGGTGGGCTTATGCTAGGGATTTTACGGGTATATATATAATATATATATATATATATATATATATATATATATATATATATATATATATAATATATATATATATATATAATATATATAAATTGACTTGATAAAAACCCACAATTCTGCTGGGCACCACTCCCTCCAAGAACACAGTTGAGGTAAAACAGTAAAATAATGATTCAGTCTGATGAAGCTTCAGGATAGAAGCGAAAAATTGCTGAAAATAAAGAGATGAAGCTGAACACAGTCGTGTTTTTATCATTATTTTACTATATAGGCTACATATATATATATATATATATTATATAATATATATATATATATATATATATATATATATATATATTATATATATATATATATATATATATATATGACATTTATAGCTCTTCCCCCTTCTTTTCAAATATTTTCTTTTGTTGGCTTTCTTTGTTTCTCAATGTTGTTATTAATTTTTGTTTTCGGTTAAAAAAAAAATTCTATCTATCTAGGGTGGGTTATCTGGGGTGAGTTGGGGGTGGGGGGCAGAATCACCTAGTAGTTAGAGCATCGTACATGTGATCTGAGGGCAAGGTTCGAATCTCCGCTGAGGTATCATGTTTAATGGGATTTTTTCTCATGAGTCAAAACTGGTTCTAGCTCATGGAATGTTTAACCAATATGAAATGTCTTTTTGAGATCATGATTCGTATATAAAATGTAGCTGTCTTGTGTTTTTTGAGGTCGTGATTCGTATATAAAATGTAGCTGTCTTGTGTGTTTTTGAGATCATGATTCGTATATAAAATGTAGCTGTCTTGTGTTTTTTTGAGGACATGATTCGTATATAAAATGTAGCTGTCTTGTGTGTTTTTTAGATCGTGATTCGTATATAAAATGTAGCTGTCTTGTGTGTTTTTTAGATCATGATTCGTATATAAAATGTAGCTGTCTTGTGTGTTTTTTAGATCATGATTCGTATATAAAATGTAGCTGTCTTGTGTGTTTTTTTAGATCATGATTCGTATCAATGTGACTGACTGTATTGTCATTGCCCTTTATGGGATGTTTTTCACTTGTCTTCACCCAAAGTCACGGGGCAGATGAGACTATAAACACACGTCCAGTGTGCCAACGTATGCAGAATATCTTGCGCATTGGTTACAACATCATCCACCTTTTGCAGAAGAGTTGGCCAGTTATGGCCAGTTATGAATGCCACGGCACACGATGGGCATCCCAGTGGGATGGATGACACGTGCACACGATGGGCATCCCAGTGGGATGGATGACACGCGCACACGATGGACATCCCAGTGGGATGGATGACACGTGCACACGATGGGCATCCCAGTGGGATGGATGACACGTGCACACGATGGGCATCCCAGTGGGATGGATGACACGTGCACACGATGGGCATCCCAGTGGGATGGATGACACGTGCACACGATGGACATCCCAGTGGGATGGATGACACGTGCACACGATGGGCATCCCAGTGGGATGGATGACACGTGCACACGATGGGCATCCCAGTGGGATGGATGACACGTGCACACGATGGACATCCCAGTGGGATGGATGACACGTGCACACGCCCAGCTTCAACTCGCCCTCCACACACTGCCTGAAAAAAATTCAGTGGGTGCCCCAACCACCTTCTTAAGAAATCAAGTTAGATAAGGGAGAAGTCGAATCATTTCGTTTTTCCATTAGGCGTAGGCCTAATGATATTAGGCAGTCTTCTAGGCTGTAGATCAAATCAGGACTGGACCTATAAGAAAACTGGAAGGGTGGGTAATAAAACAACAAACAAGAAACTCCCCCCCAAAACAACAACAACAACAACAAACAAACCCCAAAACGAACTCCCCCACCCAACAAAAACAAACCAAACCAAAAAACAACAAAACCAACAAGAAAGAAAGAAAGAAACAAAAAGACCCAACTTGAGAGAAGACCACACACAAAAAAAGAAGAAGATTTAGGCTACTTTTGTTCAAGATTTAGGAATGGAACTGTTTTGACAGAGTAAAAAAAAACATCCAATTTTATTGCGTACGCGAACTGTAAAATCGATTAATATTATATACATTTTCTGCTTTTCTAAAAGGTCATTCGACATGCTCAACTTTTTTTTCTGTTAGCCTATGCTAGGCCTATGCCTATTTCGGAAGGCTCATTTCGTCGCGACAGACTCGGTCTTGTTGGAAGGAAGAGTAGGGGGGGGGGGGGAGCGATGCTACACAGAGAACTTTTTGGAGTATCGATGGCTTTCTGTCGTAAACATTACACCAAAAATATATCAATGAGAAGTGAATGAGTTATACGTAAAGCATAACCAGTTGTAAATGCTAAATTTCCTTTGATGATGACTTTAGAAATAAACATTATCATATAGTCAATCCTGAAACCCCTTCCAAATGGGATCGCCATGTCGGTTTCCCGCAATGTGTACACTCTAGCCTACATTGTGACCAAGCAAGTAAACTAAAACATGGAAATCGAACACAAGCAGTTGTGTTAAGCAATGGCAGCTACATTTATTTTGCTATAAATCTGCATGGAGTTTCTTTGATTCGAAGCTAAACAACTGAAATGGGTAAGTACGTATTAACAATATTTGTTTTTTAATCTGTGCATATTCTGACCAGCGGTCGGCAGCCTGGATCGTGGTAAGCCCACTGGGCCGAGGCAAGGGCGAGCATCAAGGCTGAGGTGAAGTGAAGGATGAAGGCAACGATGACGAATTAGTATGGCAGGATTATTGGCCCAGTAGTTAGCGACCCCCTTTTTTTTCTTCAAAAACTATGGCCCAGTTGAAGATCACGAACAGACACACAAGAATAGATTTTACAAATCGGTGTGTTCAACATTTTGAAAGCAAAGGCCGATTTGGCGATCGAAAGGCAGACAATAGCAAATAATATTCAAGATGGCGAGAATCAGCCGAAGAAAAGTAACCAAACATGATTTTAATTCAGTTTTAACTGTGTAAATGTCAGTTATGTAAAGCATGCATTGCTCTAATGGTTAAAGTAAATTAAAATCGTGCATGAAGCATATCATATGATTGATAGATGGAGGCAATTATCCGGATGATGACCCAAGAGTAGCAGACGACACAAGTGGAAACCGGAAACAAGATTCACAGTCGTGAGGCTTAGGCTAGTACTTTGTTCACAGTTGCAGAATAAAGCAAAATGTACAAAGTATAAATTAGTACACCGGATTATGTTGTGTTAGACAGTAAATAATGCTGTATTTTTCTTTTCTTTAGTAGCTGATTATAAAGTTGTGAACACAGAATAGTATTGAGCACACTTTAAGCCTCTTTTTTTTTCAAGTACCAGATAAATTATCAGAAACTGACAAATTTCAACTTATTCCACAACAAGTACAAAATCCAATTAGCAGCACAACCAACAGATTTAAATTCATCAAGATTACAAGCCTGATGACTTGAGGAGTGTCATCATCATTGCCAGTCTATCAACAATACCCAAGACTATGCCACTCATAGTTTGTGATTTGAAGCATTGAACATGTAAAATATTTAGAATAAGAGTTCAGATCTATGCTCCATCCCCAACACAATCTCTCTGGAATCTGCTGGAAGAAGGGGTTCTCAAAATCTGGCCACACTGCCATTGCCTTTTTATCTGCAGTAAGCAGACTTGTTGGGCACAAAGGCGGACTCTTTCCTGTACACCACTTTGATTCATGACAATCCTACCCTGGCTTTTTCTTCATATGCATCTGCTCTATTTCTCCTTATCACTCCCTTCCAATTTTATTGTGAACACTCAAGACAGAAACCACATACTTACACATCCCTACCCACTCTTATTTCAGTCTTTGTCCATTCTCTTTTACTCCAGGTTTGTCACTGAGACAAAGTGGTATTAGGCCTAATAGAATTTGACTGGCAACTTAGTTTCCAGTGGGATCTATTTTATGCCTAGAATGACTTTTCCAGTTTGTGTGTGGTGTGGTGTGTGTGTGTGTGTGTGTGACTCAGTTACTGGTGTCTCAGATTCCAGAGAAAAAGCAACAGTTACTTCCAGAAAACCTTTGTTTTGCTGGTCAAGTAAAACAAGTTAGTTTTTGTACTTATATAGGTCTATATATAAGAAAGAGATCACAAAGCCTAATGGAAAAAAAACCCAGCACAGATGACCAGTTATGACTTTTTTCCATCATAAAAAATGATATTTGTCAATGATTTAGCAAAAATGACTATAGCTTTGAAAGTCATAAAATCTTTAAAGACAATATTCAGGGAATTATTGAGTAATTGATCCTGATCTGTTTTAAACTTTAGCTTTTACTTTAGCATTCTCCAGAGGTTTCAGCAGCAATAGTAACCTTTCTTACCTTTTGTGGTAGGCCTACCTTACAGCCAGACACTTTCCATAATTTAGAAGTGTCTACTGCAGCCCTAAGAATAAAGAGACATTCTTGTGGCCTACCACCACTGCCAGCAAAAGATAAAAGAAAAAGTAGGAAAATATATGCTTAAAATAATTATCGTGAAAAAAGAATGTATAGAAAATAAACAGCTAATATTTTTTTATGTCATATGTGTGGGGATCCTTTTTTGTATAAAAAAAAGAATGTAAGGGAGATCATCAAGTCTATACCAGCCAATGGGCCTGTCTTAGCTGGATAACAATGATAACCTAAATATTGCCAGAGACTGTAAGGCCAGGAACCTAAATATTGCCAGAGACTGTAAGGCCAGGCCATAGAAATTGAAGGTAAATGGCTTTTGTTTGTATCTCAGAAGAGATGCTATTCCCCACTTGACCAGTTAGCCATGCTTTGTTTTGGTGTTTTTCTGTAGGATCTTTGGTTCATTAGTTCAGGTTGATGGTTGTGGTGTGGGGGTTTTGTTTGTTTTATAAAAAAAAACAATTGAGAGGGTTGGTATAGTTTAGTTGCCACAAGTCAAAGTCAAATTTTTATTTCCAGATGGTACTTTGAATAAGCAATGAATTGCTTTTTTCATCAATGCTATCAAACTTGTGATCTGATGGCCTGGGTTAACAAATATCACAAACACTAACACATGCATTCATGCACAACATGTACATGTACACTTTTCTTTTTTTTCTTTTATTCTTTTATATCGAGGATAATGGAATAAGCACTCTTGTGCTTTTTTTCATCCAGTCCCCATGTGTATGCATTTTTGTAAATGTCATCTGTTCCCACCAGCACACGATAGCCTACTCTTACGAAAAGCGGAACAGGATTTAACATGTGCACAAGATGTTCTACGTGCGTTCGCACACAGGGCCTCGGTTTAAAGTCTCATCTGAAGGACTTTTGGGGAGAGTGGAGTCAGCACTGATGTTAACTCCAGGAGAAAAATCTCCTCGACCGGACTCGAACCTGGGTCGACAAATTGCCAGCGCAATGTTCTGACCACTAGGCTATCCGTCCCCCTACACACGTGCGCGCGCGCGCACCAAACACAACACACACACACACCAACCAATTTATGGATACAATGTTATTAAGACCATTGACTAGATCAGATACACACGTAGATAACGAAGATAAGTTTATTCCTGGTAGATAACTGTATCATCTGTTATTGTCACTGTTATGGCTAGTGCCATCATCTGATCTGTTTTCAGGGCAGAAAGGAGGAAAGCATGCCATAGATGACAAGGAAGATGGTTCTCCTTCCCGTAAGCGCTCTACAGGGTCAAAAGTGTCTAAATCTTCCAGCCATGAGTCGACACCAAACCCTGATCTTCCCAGCCCTGAACGGGAACCACGTCCTCTCGGTGAAGACATTCAGCCCAGTTTGGAGCATGACGTAGGAAAAGAAAACAGGAAGAAGGTGAAGTCTCCCAAAACGACCAAAGGAAAATCCCAGTCTTCAGAATCTCCCAGCAAGGCCAAAGCAGCCAAGAAGTCTCCTACTCATGAGGCTCAAGAAGAAGCAATGGCAGTTAAGCAGCAGCAGGATGTGCAGAGTCCTCCGCCATTATTACAGCAATCTCCTGCCAAGATGGAGCCCAGAGAATTGGACCCCCTGACTCCGTTGATTATCGACAGCAATATGTCCCCAGCCCTCCATGACCCTAGGGCTACATCAACACCAGCAGTGAATGGAGTCAGCGCTAATGTCCAGCCATCAAGTCCACCACTTAGTAAGTACTTAACTGGTAAATTTTCCTTTATCTGCTGTAAAATGACTTGCATTTAATAATCATTGTTTTAGTTTAACTTTCAGCCTGTATCTTTTTTCCATTTCTGTGTAAGTTTTTACATCCAGAACAGAGAGTGGCTACATACTAAACAGTTTTGGAAAGGAGCCATTGCATGGCAATTGGCATTCATTTACCCCCATTTTCCACTACTCTTAGATGCTGGAACTTGAGCCCTAATGATTTAATCTTAGCTCATGCACTGACCACATGGAAGGGTCCAACTTCCCACCTTCAAGATAGCGTGGTGTCCTTTCCACTGTTTCAGTGGAGAAAATTGACATATGGATTTTGATTTTCAACTTTTCAGTGCTTTGTAATATGTTTGCAATATTCTTCAGTGCTATATCCAAGTGTTTTTAATGCAGTGTTGAACTCTCCTTGTTGTGATGAAGTGAATCTGAATCAATATATCCCTATTGTATAGTTATAAAAATAACAAAAAATGACAGCTGGATTGGATGTTCCTATCAGGTTGCTCTTGTTAATTTAGCATTGAGAGTGGTAATTTTTGTACCAGTGACATAAATTGATTGCAATTTTCCTTCTGAATTCAGTTTTTTTTTTTTACTTTGGCAAAGTTAAGATTGTAATCAAAATGTTTTTGTTATATCAAAGTTTATTCAATATTTTTTGTGTCCAGTCTATGTGTTCATCAGTTTTGAAGGGATGAAATCTGGGGAAAATCTGGTCAATTTTGCTGTCTCTATGTCTAGCCTAATGCGTGTGTGTGTTGAAAGAACAGGCCTGCTGCACTCAGGGTGCTTGTCTTACGTAACATAAGCTTTGCTATCCTTATGGTCATCCATCTCTTAGGCCAACTTAGTTTCCTGATTCTCTATCTTTGTGTGCGTGTGTGTGTGTGTGTGTGTGTGTGTGTGTGTGTGTGTGTGTGTGTGTGTGTGTGTGTGTGTGTGTGTGTGTGTGTGAGAGAGAGAGAGAGAGAGAGAGAGAGAGAGAGAGAGAGAGAGAGAGAGAGAGAGAGAGAGAGAGCAAATCAAGTCAAGTCAAGTCAAGTCAACAAATATATGATGACAGTTAACACAGTATGCTAAGCATCTGTCATGTCTGAATCAGGAAAACTGAGGGTGGAGTGGGAAGGTGGAGAGGATGCAACATCTGCTGTACATGTATACAGCAGCCACAGTACAGTGCAGTCTTATTGAACATTGCTTCATCCCTGCTTCTGACACAGAGAGAGAGAACAATTCATATCAGATGTCATATCACGTGTGTGTGTGTGTGTGGTGTGTGTGTGTGTGTGTGTGTGTGTGTGTGTGTGTGTGTGTGTGTGTGTGTGTGTGTGTAGTGAGAGAGAGAGAGGACAGAGACAGAGAGAGTGCACTTTTTTTTAGTGGCATCTTTACTTTAAGAAGAAAAGAAAAGAAAAGAAACAGTAAAATAAATAGAAGAAAAGTTCACAAATTGAGATTACTTGAAATCAAATCAATAGATTTCTGTATAGTACTGTTCAAGTTAATGTGTTTCTGATTCAGTGTTCAAGATAATCCGTCTCAAATTTCTAACTTTAAGTTTTGAATCAACTGCCATAGTGGAGTGCTTAACAACTGGGGTTACGGGGTGGAAGGTCAAGGGTTTGAATCCAATGAATCATAGGGATTTTTCTGAGTCCAGCTGGCTCTTACCCAGAGTGAGTTTGCTAACCATGGGCTCATTGGAGCCCATGGATCACGCAGGATCACACAGTCAAGCTGCATCCACTTTATGGATGCGATATTGAGTGTTGCTTACTGCACTGCACTGCAGGTGTCTGTATCTCTTGGGCTTGGTTGACCCTGGGTGTGATATTACTATATTAAGCACAAAGCACAGCTCTGCTAAGTAATCTTATAAAGCATATATGCCATCACAGTATCAGCACATCATTCTCATCACCATTCATCGTCATTCAAAAAAAGATAAATGTCTCTGATTTGGTGGTTCCGGTTGCTCTGGTTTCATGGTGACCTCAGTTTGGGTTTCCCAGAACACTTCTGTGCCTGTGATGAGTTGGTGTCAAAGGCTTCGGGGTTGGGGGTTCTTGGGAGAACGTTGTTAGAGGTGTGGCCACCCTGGGTGGGTGTATCACTGTCAGCGACTAAGCTATCACTGTTGTTATCAGTAGGGGGCTTAGTAGGTGGTGTCCTGGTGTATGTTAGCTAGGAACAGGCACCACTGAACACCATCAAAGTGACAAAGCCGCTGGCTGGTGGCACCACAGCAACGTGACATTGATGGGCTTCATAAACTTCTGACTTTTGGATACAACAAAATGAAAAATAAATCTGGGTACATGGCTGTGGCAGAGAGATTGAAATCAATGGCATGGGAATAGCAGGACAGGAACATCACAAGAGATTAGACCCCCCCAAAAAAAGACCCCCAAACCTCCCCCCAAAATACTGAACTGACTGATTTGATTTCTCTCCCTGATCGCTTTTCAAGAGGAATCACTGGGACACTACACTGAAATTTTCATGCACTGTTCAGAAACTACTTGCATAGATCTATGTTTTTAAATCAAAAGAGCATTTAAATTTGAGTCATTTTTATCCTATTTCTGGCAACAGAATTTGATGAGATACACAGGGAGGGAAAGGAGAGGGGGGAGGAGGTAGGGTAGGGTAGGGTAATATAAGCCTATAAATCTGTAGCCTAGTGCAGAAGTGGTTAGTGTCAGCTCACTATATTATATATGGCTGTTACAAAGGGTCTGTGTTTCAAGCCTCTGCTGAAGCCTCTGTTTAAGAAGATTTTTCACTTGGAACTTTTCTGTTGGTTTTAACTTCATTCCCCCAACAGTTCTTTGGATGAGATTAGTTTTCATTTTATTCGTTAGTTGTTGTTGTTGTTCCTTTGTTGCTAGAGCTCTGAGGCTGAGATTTTTGTGTAATATATGTGGCTGTTTTTCCTCACCATTATTGTAGCGCATTCTGACTTCAAGGAGGATGAGGCTGTGAACACATGCAGAACATCTTGTGTACATGTTAAAACCCTGTCCACCATTTGTAAAAAAAAAAAAAAAAAAAAGAAGAAGAAGAAAAAAAAGAAAAGAAGAAAAAAAGAAAAAGTAAAAAGGCGTAACTGTGGGCGATGGCATGGATAAAATGAAGATACCCAGCATGCACTTTGTACCTGTCAAGGGGTAGGCTCTGACAGGGTCGACCACCTTACCCACAGCACATTGTGTGATGATTAAGGGAGAGCCCAGACAACCCTTCATGTTGTGAAAAAAATAACTGTCAAGGAATAAAGTTATCAGTAATCATTCACCAGGCTGTGACGATAACTATGATGATGTGTGGACATAAAATACATGCACAGGAGCAGATAGATAGCAGAATAAAGTTGTGCACAGGACAGACAATGCAGTTCTATTGATTGTTAAAAAGCTGGTCAGGTAGACTGACATAGGCTTTGAAAGATAGGATTATATCAGTCCCTGAGTCAACTCCTAAAAGTGGAATCAGTGTGTAGCATGCCTATTTCTTTTCTATTTTTTGGGCTATGCAAGTTCATAAACACAACAGCTGTATATGGACTTAAAGCTAGGATGAATGTGGGTATGCTAATGAACTCGGGTAACTGTAAGGAAAATAATGACATCCTGCATCATTTACCGACAGTGTATACTGTGTGTGTGTGTCTGTCAGCGCTTACTAACTGTTGTGCTACATTCAGTTAGTAGGTGAACTTGTTGAATGTTGTTGTTGTTGTTGTTGTTGTTGCTGTGCTTTCCTGAACTGTGCAGTGAACTTTTCAAGTTGGAATCAGTTGAAAACTAAATGTGTCCCAGCTGCCAGAGTGGTCATCTACCTATGGCTTCAGAATGAGCGCAATCTTATACAGTCAGTTGATCTTCAATTTTCACATGTGAAGTGATTCAATATGTTTACAACATTGTTTACGCTCTGATTGTTTTTATCTTTTTATTATTATTTTTTAAATATTACTTTCTTATTCTGCCACGCCAGTAAGTTCTTCCTGAAATATCCTGTACAGTTAACAGATTTACGATAATACAGTAATAGAAAACGAAAAGTTTGAAAGTCTGTTGAGTTGATACCACTTGCAGGCTGGTTTCTTGTCTGTTGTCTTGTTGTTGTTGTGTGTGTGTGTGTGTGTGTGTGTGTGTGTGTGTGTGTGTGTGTGTGTGTGTGTGTGTGTGTGTGTGTGTTGTATGTTTGGTAGTATTCATTCTAGTACTTTATGAACTTAGTGAATAGAACTCAATTATAAAGAATGTGACTGATGATTTGTTGTTGTTCGTTCCCCAGTGTAATAATAATAATGATAATAATGATGATAATGATACATGGAATTTATATAGCGCTATATCTTGCAAAAACAAATCAAAGCGCTTGCATTCGACCAATACAACACACAAGCAATCAATGACAGCTTAACACTCTAGGGGTCACCCAGAATGTGCACTCTGACTTACTCATCCCACCTGGGAATCACTGTGAGATTGAAATTGTACACTGAATGAGTTTGGGCTTTTTCCCTGATGGATGGCTTATGTGAAGAAAAAGAACAAATGTAGTAATGAGCATGTGTGTGTGCTTGTAAACTGTGCAGGAGAAAGAGGGAATGCCATTATTGACACTGTTGTCATTGGCAATGACAGTGAATGCCTAGTAAAGTAGTATATCTATGTCTGTCCATAGGTATTCATGAATGTGGAAGAATGGGTTGTATGATAACGTAACCTGATACAACTTTATCATTTTTGTAGTGTATCACTTTTCTTTTGGGGTATTTTTTTTCTTCTTTTTTAAAAAGAAGGTCATTTTGGTGTCATTGCAGTTGTTATTGTGGTTGTTGATTGTAATCATTTTTGTTGTACTTGTACGGTTGATGCCTTTATGAAAAAAGCAGTTTTATGCTTTTTTTTCATTTAGTGTACCACCTGGATACAAACACACACACACACACACACACACACACACACACACACACACACACACACACACACACACACACACAACCACACCATACTTCACCACCATACCACACCATACCACACCACACACACCACACCACACCACACCACACCACACCACACCACACACACCACTCACTCACTCCTACTTCACTCCATGTGAGAAATAGTTCTGGGCTAGGGAGTCTGTGTTATATTTTTACTGTTTCTTTTAACAGCGCCCATTCTATTTTTGTATCACATTGTATATGTGCTGACACACTGTAAGTGTAAACTGTGTAAGCCCTCTCTTTTTAGCACACTCATTGCCCTGCTGCAGTTGAATAAGCGAATCCTTCTTTTATCGTGCAGGGTGTGGGCAATCTCAACAGTTCAACGCCTATGAAGCATTCTTGAAAGAAAGTTGAGCTTTTTGACCATGTCTCTGTCTCTCTCTCTGTCGGTGTCTCACTCTTTCTCTGTGTCTGTCTCTCCCTCTCTGTATCTGTCCTTATCTCAGTATCTGTCTCTGCCCATTTTGTTTGTCTTTTGTCTAGCTATAGATCTCTCTCTCTCTCTCTCTCTCTCTCTCTTCTCTGTCTCTGTCTGTCTGTCTGTCTGTCTGTCTGTCTGTCTCTTTCTTTTTTTCTTAAAATTTTTTTTTTTTTTTTTTTTTACTGTATGTCTTTGTGTTGCTTTCTCACTCCTCTGTTCTTTCCTCCCCACAACTGCCCTTATATCTGGCCCTTATCTTGCCACTCGCTCCTTTATAAATTATGTATTCACTTCATGTTGGCAAGTAATTGAATAGATTAATTTATTACAGATCAGGTGCGTTTTAAAGCATCTGTAGTTTTATTTCAGTTGTGTACATGCACACATGCATATATTTATGTAGTATACACACGCTTGTGTGCACAATAATATTTATGAATGCATAAAATACAGTTTGGGCTTGCAAAGCAGTACATGGTACATGTGTACAAGTAATAGTGAACATACACGTGCACATGTATACATGTATCTTTATAGCCATTGTACATGCACACTCACACACTGTCTAGATCTGTTTCTGCTTACATGTGAGTGTGTGTGTCGTGTGTGCGTGTGTGTGTGTGTGTTGTTTGTGTGTATAAGTGTTGTGTGTAGTGGTGTGTGTGTGTGTGGATTGTTGTGTGTGTGTATGTGTTGTGTGTGTTGTTGTGTCTTTCAGGATAGGTGTTAGCAATACTGTTCAATTGTTACAATCTGGGTATGATCCGTGTGTTACGTCTGGTGTATGTTCATGTGTTACAGTTGCTGGTGTATTTGTTCATCGTGTTACATCTTGTATGATCCATGTGTTACAGTCTGGGTATGATCCATGTGTTACAGTCTGGGTATGTTCCATGTGTTACAGTCTGGGTATGTTCCATGTGTTACAGTCTGGGTATGTTCCATGTGTTACAGTCTGGGTATGTTCCATGTGTTACAGTCTGGGTATGATCCATGTGTTGCAGGTCCTGCCTCTACTACAGATCAGAGTGATGATGAAGCCTTCACCAGTAATGAGCAACAGGTGACATGCTCCATTCCAGTCCTATCTTACGCACGTTTCTTGTTGTTTATGCCCTGCTCTTTGCCTGCTGTTTTGTTTTTGAGTTCTTTTCATTTGGGGAGTCTGTCCCACTTTTCAAAGATTATGTGTTGGAGCGCCTCTGCTGAGTATTGTCCCTTTGTTTTGGTTTTCTTGTTGATTTACTTTAGCTTGGATTTTTTTCTTTGGAATGATTTTGGTCATTTTTGGTCTGTGTTTTAGATAAAAGGTTCAAAAGATGTACATTGATGGATAATAATGTATTTTATTCTGGCAAGTCTGGTTAGTGTACTTGTGATGTTGATTGATACTTTGACGTTTGGAATGTTTCATGCTCTTGGATTTTAATTTTGAATCTGGTTCAGCTAAGCATAGCTTGACATATTTTCAACAAGGCACACAGCACAGAACAGTACAGTACACAGCACAGCACAGCACAGCACAACACAACACAGCACAGCACAGCACAGCACAGCCAGCTCAACATAACACAATAAGTAGTGCAGTGTGTTGAATTATTTCTGCAAAAAGAAGAGAAGGATAAGAAAAAAGGCAAAGATAAATGTTATGCAGTATTCAGAATGACAACTATCAAAAAATGCTATGTTCTGCTGTCTATCTGACATGGTCCATAAGATCAGTGAAAGTGCTTCCCCTTCCCCTTTGAAAATACAAAACAAAACAAAACCCTAACCAACCACAAAACAAACACAAAGCAACAAGAAAACAAGAAAAGAACAAAACATGTATTGATTAATATTAAGAAAAAAAGTAAGTTTGTTGTATTTGAACTTGAGGATTTGAAAAAAGCACACTGAGTCACTGAGTGTTCAAAGCTGTTGCAAATAAGGATGTAAGAGAGCAATATGTAAATGGGAAAAAAACCACAACAAAACACAGAGTACTTTTCTGTATTCTGATTCTGATTTGGCCAGAAATGTTGTTTGCAGTAAATTCCTCAACATGGAACAGACCATTTTTTAATTGAACCAAGACAAGTCTTTCCAGTTTGATGATACAAACACATAAACAAACAAAAACAGGACAAATGGCTAAGAACTAGGAAGACCAAGAAGGTTTTTTCTGATTTGACAAAACAGACACGTTTGCAAGCAAAATCAAGATAAAAAAAAGTATCGTCTGTCAGTACAGTTGTTGTTTTTTAGTAACAAAATTTCAATGAAAAAAAAAACTGTTTTTAATGGGAATGTAGTTGAATGATCTCAAAATGAATCTTTACATTTGTATGCTGAATGTTGCAGAGTGTTGCACAGTATTCTTGGAAACAAAAGCTGTGTTGCATGACTCTGTGTTGTTGCATTGGCGCTGTATCTCACTGTGTTTGTATCCTGCCCTATCTGTCCTCAAGTTCTGCCCCAATCTTATTCATGCCAGCTACTGGACATCAGATTCAGGGTTTAAAGTAGCAGTGTCATTGTTTGCTGGCAAAGCAAGAGTAACAGGGATGTATGTACTGTTCTTTTTGGATAGTGAAAATCAGTGACAACTATCTCATGCGTTGAAATCTGATAAGTAGACTTTGTTTTTGAGAGAGGGAGAAGCCTGTCCTATTATTTCAATGAGTTGTAGTATGTTGAAAATTTGTTAAAAAAAAAAAAAAAATCTCAAATACTCATAATGATTCATTTACAGCTATAGTTTTATCTCCGAGATGCAGATAAACTAAGATCATTCTCGTGTAGAAAATGTTATTGTAATAGCCTGCAACTCCTTTTGAATAGTACTAAAATACAACAACAAAGCATTAAAATAATATTTCATAAAGAAGTAAAATTGTGAAGAGTTCTCCTCAGATCAGTTCTTTATCTTCTCGGATTAACAGAATTTCTGCAGGATGTAAATACCCATCCCCACCTTCCTGGGATGTCTTGGATTGTTGCATCATGCTGTAGTGGAGATTTATTTTCATGAGTCTTTCCAAATCTTCACACTGGATTATTGCATGGTGCTCTCTGTCTCTCTCTCTCTGTCTCTCTCTGTCTGTCTGTCTCTCTCTCTTTCTCTCTCTCTGTCTCTCTCTCTCTGTCTCTCTTTCTCTCTCTCTGTCTCTCTCTGTCTGTCTGTCTCTCTCTCTTTCTCTCTCTCTGTCTCTCTCTGTCTGTCTGTCTCTCTCTCTCTCTTTCTCTCTCTCGTCCTCTGCTCTCTGTCTTCTCTCTGTCTCTCTCTCTCTCTGTCTCTTCTCTCTTCTCTCTCTGTCTCTGTCTCTCTCTCTCTCTGTCTCTCTCTCTGTCCTCCTCTCTCTTTCTCTCTCTCTGTCTCCTCTCTCTGTCTCCTGTCTCTCTCTCTGTCTCTCTCCTCTCTCTCTGTCTCTCTCTCTCTGTCTCTCTCTGGGCCTCCTCTTTCCCCAAGCTTTGTGAGCTTTTGTTTTGAGTTGTGGCTGGTCATTGTGTGTTGTGTTGGCATGACAGTGTTGGCTGTGTGTTGTGTTGGCATGAGTGTTCGCTGCGCAGTCTGTCACTGTGTGTTGTGTTGTGTTGGCATGACAGTGTGTCACTGTGTGTGTGTTGTGTTGGCATGACAGTGTGTCACTGTGTGTTGTGTTGTGTTGGCATGACAGTGCAGTGTGTCACTGTGTGTGTGTTGTGTTGGCATGACAGTGTGTCACTGTGTGTTGTGTTGTGTTGGCATGACAGTGTGTCACTGCATGTTGTGTTTGTGTTGGCATGACAGTGCTCGCTGCGCAGTCCCAGCCCCAATAGCTCGTTTGTCTCCGTCTCCACCTATGGCAGCATGCAGCGCCGACACTTGCACAATGGGGTGGGTACCCTTACTGCACTGCCTCTACAGTGTCGTTGTGGTTGTTGCTGTTGTTGTTGTGGTGGTGGTGGTGGCGGTGGTGTGCTGAGAGAGAGGAGAGAGGGGTGGGGAGAGAGACAGACAGACAGACAGACAGACAGACAGACAGACAGACAGACAGACAGACAGAGTTGTGTGGGTGGGTGTTTACATGTGTGTGTGTGTAGTGTGTGTGTGTGTGTGTGTGTGTGTGTGTGTGTGTGTGTGTGTGCCCAGTTATATTTTGAATACAGTTTGCCTGGTTGTTGTGTAAGGAGTCAGTCAGTGGATGCTGTGGCTATGTGGTTAAGACCCTTTTGACTTTAAGTCCTGGAGCCATGGAGCTGTGGGTTCAAATCCTGGCAGCAGCATCAGGTGAATTGGGGGAAGGGGGGAGTTGTACGATCTTGTGGGTCAACTTAAAGTGCAAACTTGACAGTGCCATCATTCCTCTATGTAAATACACCCACAGATCAAATATGCATATTAAAGATCCCACAATTCGTG
Organism: Stramonita haemastoma; assembly: GCA_030674155.1. Lineage (NCBI taxonomy): Eukaryota > Metazoa > Mollusca > Gastropoda > Neogastropoda > Muricidae > Stramonita > Stramonita haemastoma. The sequence goes on along the minus strand of CM060319.1, from coordinate 3,155,206 downwards.
TCTGTGTGGAAACCTGAACATACCCAGTTTGCATCTTGTGCAAAAACCCACCCCCAAAAAGAGCGGCTCTGAAGTCAGACTGAGTCTTGGCTGAGGCCAGCAGGCAGACCTCCTGCAGAGTGACAAGCACAGGAGAGGGAAGACCTGGCACTGTGTATCCCACCACCAATTAAAGAAACCCACAGCAGAGTATGTGTCTTTTTCTGGTGTTTGTCATATGGTATTATTTTCTCTCTGTTCTGCCATTATATACACTATTGCTGTAATGTCACCAGCACAACTATTGCTGTAATGTCACCAGCACAACTATTGCTGTAATGTCACCAGCACAACTATTGCTGTAATGTCACCAGACAACAAGCAAGAGCAAAGTCCGGCAGACCTGTACTAGTGTTTAACTAAAAGTGGCAGTTTGTTTAACTGAAAGTGACAGTTCGTTGAACCAAAAGTGGCAGTTTGTTGAACTAAAAGTGGCAATTCGTTTAACTAAAAGTGGCAATTCGTTTAACTAAAAGTGGCAGTTTGTTTAACTAAAAGTGGCAGTTCGTTTAACTAAAAGTGGCAGTTCGTTTAACTAAAAGTGGCTGTTGGATGTTTCAGGAGCTTCCATCGCGACAGTCGGCCCCAGACTTTGGGCGGTTCTACACCAGTAGCTATTTGGATGCTCCAAGGAGCAGTTACCTCCGCAAATCCAGTAACTCCCTGGAGAAAGAAAGATCCAAGTCTCCTCACTTTCATGTACCTGGTGAGGTGCATGGTTTTTTTGTTGTTGTTTTTTTTATTCTGTGAATTGAGTATTTGATCACATTGGTGAGGTTTTAAGTGGCATTGAAAATGCTTGTGACAGTGTGAGTTTTTATGAGGGGTAACATTCATGTTTAATAATGAAATTTTATGAGTTTTCAGAGATGAAAAGTTTGTGGTATTTAGAAATTCTGTGTTTGGTTTATGGCAAAGAAATGAAATGACAAAAATTGAAATATCATGTTTTAGAAAAGGATAATGGAGGAAAACAAGTGCGACTAATCAGTTACAACTTCCTGACCATTATTTAAGGTTAAAAAAACAAACACACACATACACACAAGACACAGAAACATAACAAAACACACTACACACAACATGTGCACACACACACACACACACACACACACACACACACACACACACACCACACACACACACACACACACACACACACACACACACACACAAAGCCACCTACAAGTAAAGACAGAATCTATCAATGACAGCATTTGAGGCATTATTAAGTAAGGACTATGCCTTTTGCTTGACAAAATATAGTGTTATGGACAAATTTGAATCAGTTTCCTTTTTCTGTGACCTTTTGCATCATGTATGTTAGGCTGCTTTTAAGACGATCTTCTTTTCCTGATGGATCTTTGTCCAAAATGGTTAATGGCTCACATGGGAATGACATGTATTTTAACCCAACACTCTTCTTTCTTTTCAGCTAATTTCTCCTACTCAAAGGACACCCCAGATTTCTTGAGAAAGAAAGGTGAGCATTTCTGTATTCTCTCTCATATCTTAATCATGCTCCCGTTATTTTCAAGAATTTAAAACAGAACTTGGTAGTGTTGTTTTCAGGTGTTAAAATCACAAGTCTGTGCTGTAGTGGTAAGATGCCCACCTATCTGTCTGGAAAGTGAGAGATTATGGGTTTAATTCTCATCTAAAGCCAGACTTTTTCCTATCCATTATACCATGAGTGGGGGTCTGGTGGGTAGTCGTTTGGATGAAATGATAAACCGGAGTCCCATGCACAGTAGGCATTATGCGCATGTAAAAGAACCTTCTGCAGCAGGACCATTGTGCCTAGAAAGATTCTGTAAAAGAAAATTGCATGTATGCAGAAGCAAATACACATGCTGATAGGGCCAAACATTTTTTTTAAGTGGGTGGCACTGCACTGTGGCACTTCACTGTTTCCATGGAGAGCAGCCCATATATCAGGCAGAAGAAACCTGCCATGACCTAGTGGTAAACAATTCACAAGAGAAGGAAACATTTTGGGAGCCTCACTTTTATGTGTTTGTGCAGTATTGGCATGTTTGCACTCACGATGTGTCTGTGTGATGTATGGTCTAGTGTGTTCCATGTTGATTTCTTTGGGGGGTTAATGAATTGTTTTTGTGTTGCAGGAAGCGGCATGTCAGCATTAGGTAAGTATACAGTCTTTCTTTCTTTCTTTCTCTGTTTTTTTTTTTAAGCATACAGTCTTTGTAGTGGGAACTGTATCTTGTATAAATTTGAAATATTAATGTTGGTAAACATCACAGTATTTTTTTTACCCTACCTACCTTCTTCTGCTATTTCTGCTTCAACACATGTCATTTTTTAAATAGTCCTAGGTGCCAGTAAACAGTTCAGATAGTTTGTCTTTTTTTGTTTTCATTCCTTCTCTCTCTCTTTCTTTATTTCATTTATTTTGTTTTAGTTAAGGTAAGTCGAAGTCCTGTTGTGTTTATAGAGAGGGGTAGGGATAATTTTTTGTTGTTCTCTTTTCAAGGACATACATGTGTGTGTGTGTGTGTGTGTGTGTGTGTGTGTGTGTGTGTGTGTGTGTGTGTTTGTTTATGGGAGTACACACACACGCACGCAGGCATTCAGGCATGCGCATACACACACGTTGGAGGGGATTTTTCCCCTAGAGTTAACATCAGTGCTGACACCACTGTCCCCAAAAGTCTTTTGGGTGAGAATGTTAACCGAGGCCCTGTATGCGAAGGCATGCAGAACATCTTGCGCACACGTTAAATCCTGTTCTGCTTATCGTAAGAGTAGGCCATCGTGTGCCGGTGAGAACAGATGACAATATTTACACAACTGCATACACACGGGGACCTGATGTAAAAAAAACACATGAGTGCTTATTCCATTATCCTCGATATAAAAGAATAAGTAAATAAATAAAATAAGATAAATAAAAACGCGCGCACACACACACACACACACACACACACACACACACACACACACACACACACACACACACACACAAAGCTGAGGGTGTTGGTTGCAGCGACAGGGAAGCGTGTGGTGAAGGTTCGCCGCAGTTCCTCCCCCGCTGGCCCCCACAGCGAGGAGGCCATCCGCATGAGCATGTTTCCTGCCGCCAAGCCCAAGGCGCCCAACGAACTCGCCAAGATCGAGCGAGACGATTGGCCAGGACCAGCATCCCCGGCAGCCATCTTGTCGGAAATCTGTAGGTCGTTTTCGTGCATGTCATCTCGACGAAGTTCTGAGTGTTGTTTTCGTGGATGTTGTCTGTTTGTTGTTCTTCTGGCTGTTGTCTTGTCAGAACTCTGTGTGTTGTTGCCATTTTGTCAGAACTCTGTGTGTTGTTGCCATTTTGTCAGAAATCTGTGTGTTGTTGCCATTTGTCAAAACTGTATGTTGTTGCCATCTTGTCAGAAAGCTGTATTTTAATTTTTCTGTCTATTGCCTTGTCGGAAATGTGTATTATTGTGTTGGTAGTAAATATATTGGTCTCTAGTGTCAGAAATATGTGTTGGTTTGGTTCAGTCAGTACTTTGGAAATGTTTGTTCTTTGTGAACTTTCTGTGATAGTGATTAAAACGTATGTCATATGCATGTTCATGATGAATGGGTGGTCTAGTGGTAATACACCTGTCTAAACATTGACAAGACAAAAGTGTAGGGCAGTAAGAGCATTGCCCTTGGTAAATTTCTGTTGAAAAGTAAACAACTCCAAAAAAACATTATTGTAAAAAAGCAAGAGCACCCATTGATAGGAAAAAAAAGATTAAATGTTCCTATGGCAAGGCACTCTTCCTTAGGAGAGTAGTCCAGATTTCATGTAGAGAAATCACCCATGACTTCAAGTGGTATACAATACAACATAACAGTAATACACAACTGTGTCTGAAGTATGTCATCATGTTCATAGTGATTCCTGCTGTCTTGTTTGAAGTTTGTATGTTGTGGTTACTGGGATTTTTTGGCCATCATTTTCCAAGTTTGTATACACAGTGTTTATTGTCAACTTCGGTTGAACATCTCCTTATGTTTTGTTATTATATGAACCATAAACGAGTTTCTAATTGGGTCCTCTGTGATCATTATCTATATTTGTGAAGACCTCATCAATTTACTGACTGTTTGGTGAGAGTGATTGAGATAACTTGCTTCCTAATTTTCTGATCTACAGAGAGGTTGTTGCCGCCCTGTTAACATTCTATGGTATGTCCCTTACCATCTCCTTGCCATCTCCTCTGAAAGTATGAAGAATTTACCTGCTATCGTACTGGCATCTTGTTGGAAATTTCATGGCATTGTTCCTATTTCATTACAGGCAGGATGTAAAATTCCTATGTTCCTTGATAAATTACTGGTAGTCTATTACAAATTTGTGTGTTCTTTGATATCTTGCCAGCTATCTTTTTGAAATTTTATAGAATTTCTCTTGTTATTTTACTGGCATCTTGTCAGAAAATTTAAATGTTCCTCCTGATCTTACTGGCATCCTATCTAAAATTGATGTTTCCTGTTGTCTTACTGTAATTATCTCTGAAACTTCAGGGAGCTCTACATTATCATGCTGGCATTCTGTCTGAAAGTTTATGGCATGTTCCCCTATTTCTCAATGCCATTGTGTCTGAAATTTCACAGCATGTTCCTTGTTCTGTCACTACTGTCCTGCCTGACATTGTATGGTGTTGTGTTTCCCCAGTTTTTCCGGGTATCCTCTCTGAAGCTTGTGGTTTGTTTCTTGTCATTCCTTTACTCTCCATCTGAAACTTTTACAGGTATATTTTCTGAATGAATACATGAATGAGTGAATGAAGCATTGAAAGAACTAATCCACAATTGATAGAAACCTTCACACCCACAGGCATGATTTTATTGGCACCTTGTTTGAATCTTTTGGGCATGTCCCCCATCCTTGCATTGCCAGGGTATCAGAAATTATGTGGCATGTTTCCTGTTCGTTTGTCGACATTCTCTGTTTAGGCTGAGGGGTCTGCTGTCCGTTTTCATGTGTCTGTGTTATTTGTGAGGATTTGGTTCATATTCTGTTTCAAATTTCCAACTGATTGCATGCTTTAAGAGACAGTATCTCCTCAGTTTTTTAGGTGGATAAGTTGTGAATATCTTTGTATTTTTTACACTATATTTGGCCCAAGCCAAAAGTTTTCTTTGTTGGTTTTTGATGTAAGCAAACTGCCATGAACTATATGAAAATGTTGTCAAGGTTTGAAATGCTATGTTGAGCTTGTCTTCACCATGACAAGCTTGTAGCATAACAACATGTACTCTCCATGGAAGGAGACAAAAATCCTCTAAGGCAAGAGTATGTGCATGCCTAATGGTTGCAGTGCTTGTCTCAATGACAGCTGTCCCGTAGCATAACTTCTCTCTGAGCCTGTTCCAGTGCAGCCGTGATAAGCGTGTTTCTGCAAACTTCTCTCTAAGCAGATAGGCTGCCTGTATGCCAGTGCAGCTGTTGAAAGACGTGTTTCTGCAAACTTCTCTCTGAGCCTGTTCCAGTGCAGCCTGATAAGCGTGTTTCTGCAAACTTCTCTGTGAGCCTGTTCCAGTGCAGCCGATGAATAAGCGTGTTTCTGCAAACTTCTCTTGAGCCTGTTCAGTACAGCCATGATAAGCGTGTTCTGCAAACTTCTCTGTGAGCCTGTTCCAGTGCAGCCATGATAAGCGTGTTTCTGCAAACTTCTCTGTGAGCTGTTCCAGTGCAGCCATGATAAGCGTGTTTCTGCCCAGCAGCAGCGGTTCTCCGGTGCCATGAGGGACACGGCCTGTTGTAGCAGGGTATTCCTGTGGGGAAGACTACAACAGCAACATCAGCAGCAGCATACCCACACCAGGTTCTTAAAACCATTCATTTGCTCCAGTCATGTTCTCTTCAGCGAAATCACCAAGGAGTTGCTGATCAGAGACCTTGCACTATACAAAGAACAATTTATCATTATTATCATTATCATTATCATCGTTATTGTCAGGTGCAGCTAGCCTTCATATCAAGTCTTCCAAAGTCAGAATGTGGCTACCTTAATGATGGTTAGATTGTCGCCTATGCAAAATATCACCATTAGTGATCCTCAGAGCTCAAGCTGAAGAACAACCCCCCAAAAAAAACAACAACAACAAAAAAAAAATCCCAAAACCCCAACTAAGCAAAGTGTACCCAATCCTAACTACTCACCACACTCATTCCTGTAAGCATGCTCTGAATGTCTTAACAAAGCTGATTTCTGGCATTGCAGTGCGGGAAAGGAGAAGAAGCCGAGGAGAGATGGACAATGACGAAGATGACGAGGACAGGGTGCAGGAAGACCCCAAGATCCAGCGAGAAATGGAGGAAATCTCCAAGATCAAAGACGAGTCGGGGATCGGCAAAGTGATCTTCCAGGAGCTGTCGGAGCTGAAGCAGCGGCCGGTGAAGCCCATGGACCCCTGGAAGGCCTCCCGCGTCCCCAGCGCCAAGTACGAGCCCCGCTACCACACCCGCTTCCAGTCTCCCATGTTTGCCTGTGAGTACCCCCCTACACACTCACCCGCTTCCAGTCTCCCATGTTTGCATGTAAGTACCCCCCCTACACACTCACCCGCTTCCAGTCTCCCATGTTTGCATGTAAGTACCCCCCCTACACACTCACCCGCTTCCAGTCTCCCATGTTTGCCTGTGAGTACCCCCCCCCTACACACTCACCCACCTCCAGTCCCCCATGTTTGCATGTGAGTACCCCCCCTACACACCCACAGCACTGCAGTTTTAACAGAGGATTTCAGGGTGTATTCACAGTTCTCTCTAGTGGTCAGAACATTGCGCTGGCAATTTGACGACCCGGGTTCGAGTCCAGTCAAGGAAATTTTTCTCCTGGAGTTAACATCAGTGCTGACTCCACTCTCCCCAAAAGTCCTTTGGATGAGACTTTAAACCAAGGCCCCGTGTGCAAACGCACGCAGAACATCTTGCGCACACGTTAAATCCTGTTCCGCTTTTCGTAAGAGTAGGCCATCGTGTGCCGGTGGGAACAGATGACAATATCTACAAAAACTGCATACACACGGGGACCAGATGAAAAAAAGCACATGATTGCTTATTCTGTTATCCTCGATATAAAAGAATAAATAAATAAATAAAATAATAAATTAAAATCTATATTTGTTATTTACAGCTCCATTTGTGTACATCTATCTGTCTATATCTGTCTGTCTGTATGTGTTATTTAGAGCTCTGTCAGTTTACATCTATCTCTCTGTCTATATTTGTTACTTGCAGCTCTATCTGTTTATATCTATCTGTTTATATTTATCTGTCTGTATTTGTTTATCTGTTTATATTTATCTGTTTATATTTATCTGTCTGTATTTGTTATTCACAGCTCTATCTGTTTATACCTGTCTATATTTTTATCCACAGCTCCATCGCGGTTCCTGGATGTGACAAGACGTTCCTGGGATGACTACAATATTCGCGGTTACCGCTCAGTATCCACGCTGGCTAATTTGCCCAGTGAGTTGAAATCTATGTAGCATTAGTACTTGTGAAAAAGATTATTATGTACTTAAAAATTGGGGGAACAGGGATTCATGAATGTGTGGATTAGGTATACTACTGCACAGAGGACATGATAGAGATTATGTGTCATAATTTTGTCCTTTCTTTGTATAACATTTTATTGTTAAATTTCATTCAGAAGTTTAAACAGAGAGAGAGAGATAGAGAGAGAGAGCTAATCAAGGAATAATAGGGTGATAAACATAGCATGCTTTTTTTTTTTTTTTACATCCAATTCTTAGAAAGTGAGTGAGTGTGTGTGTGTGTGTGGTGTGTGTGTGTGTGTGTGTGTGTGTGTGTGTGTGTTGTGTGCATGCGTGTGTGCGTGCGTGCGTGCGTTTGTGTGCACTTACATGCAGACAGGTGTGTGTGTATGAATGTGCGCACACATGTGTGAGCATGTGCAAACACTCCCTTGGGCAGGTGTGTAAGCCAAGGGAAGTAACTTTTTTGAGTGCTTTATTCTTTTCTGTTTTTTTCAGGCCTGGTTGGATGTAGTGTGCACAATGTAATTATTGCACAGGTAGTGAAGTACTTTCATTTATCTGTTGTTTTATATCGAGGATAATGGAATAAGCATTCATGTGCTTTTTTAAATCCAGAAGATGCGTGTCTCCTGTTCTGATACTTGAATGTTTTACTTAAGCTTAGCAGTTATATATGGGTGCGTATTGTGCGAGTGAGTGAATGAGTGAGTGTGTGCGTGATTTTTAGTTTTGAAAAGGACATCTATGTAAGTTGTTATCAGTCATTCTTTTTGTTCTTATGTAGTTATTTGTTGTTTTTTTATTTTATTATTATGTATTTAAGCATGTTTTGCTACTTTATGCTTTTACAAGGTTATCATATATTGCTAAGGGTTTGGTTTTTTTTTTGGTTTTCATTGTTTTGATGTAAAGTGCTTTGTTTTACCTCCACGAGTGGAAGAGTGTGTTCTAAAAATGTCCATTGTAATTTATCTGATCTGTTTTTGCCTGCGGAACTTTATTTCAAGATGTGAATTTCAGCCCCTAAACCTGGATATGGCCTTACGTACGGAACACTAAGGGCAGCCACTCTACCAGTGAATGAAATGTACGGTCGTCGAGACTTGGTAAGTTGGAGTAATGGGGACATAGCTTTTGATGTGTTTTAAAAACAACTGTTACTGGGGGATTGTAAGCCACTCAGTATTATCAGGTGGACCTGGGGTTTTTTAGGGTTTTTTTTTATGTGTTTAAAATTTGTAGAAAAATCCATGCATATGCCTTCTTGTTGACTAGGCTGAATGCAGAACTTGTGGACTCTGACTAAAGTTGTCACTATTCTGTTTTTTAAAATTTTATTTATTTATTTTTTAAGTTGGTCACTACTCACTCCTGCCATCTGTTTTACTGATCTGCTGATTCCTCTCCTTTTCTCCAAATGGAGGAGTGGTTTTCAGGTTTTTTCTGATACATTTCTATATCTGTGATAATTTTTTACATTGAAATTTTGCCACAGCTGAGCAGATGAGCACTGTGATTCAGTCTTCTGGTGATGATTTGCTGGTTGTGTGATAAAGCAAAAAGATATAAGATGATAAAGCAAAAAGATATAAGAATAATGCAAGTTTTTTCATGGATAATTTTCAAGGACTGAAGGCAGACTGATTTCACTTTCAACAGCACATAAACCACAGTGCAGGATAAGCTATATGGGTCATTTTTATAAGAAAAAAAAAGTTGCAGTTTCTAGTTGATAAATTGTTGTATGTTGACAAAAGTTGCGAAACCAATCTGAATAAGTCATATATTTATGTATGTAAAGATATACATTCTTCCTCTGATGAATTGTGTGTGTGTGTGTGTATGCACAAGCGTGTGCACATGTGTTGCTTTTCGCCAGTGTGTTAATATTCTGCTCAGAATATTCAGAATGAGGAAAGCATATGATACAAATATTGAGCAGGGGTTTTGATGAAATAGAAAAATTTATATGTAAATCAGAGCAATATGTATATCAATATAACCATTTCTTTTATTGGACTTTACAAGCCCATTGATCAACTGATGCGCAAGATGTAGCACACCACGTCATATGTTATGGATGACTGCATTGCTTTTTAGGAGTAATTGGAGTACATTGTTTACATATGATGTAGATAATAACGCAACAAGATTTCAAAAGGGAATAAAGAAAAAAAAAAAGAACTTAAGTGTGTACAAATATGCTACTAGTATAGAAAACACCATCATCAATAATTTCCACCTCTTGCAGACTTACTTTGGATTCCGAGATGAAAGTCACGACTCAGATGGACAACAGAGATCAAACTGTAAGTGTTCAGTTTTGTTGTGAGTATATATATATATATATATATATTTTTTTTTTTAAATAAATACTGTCATGATTTGAATTTGTCCTCTAATGAAGCAGCCATCAGTAGTGCTTGTCCACAGTTATTGGTTTTTAAAAAAAAAATTATTCTGACCACTTTTGGCCAGCTGGAAGTCATTTATATGTATTCCCTCTTGCCAGTACTGACCTCAATCCTTCCCTTATTGAACCAGGCCTGAGAGCACCTCTGCTATGCCACAAGCTGTGCTGTGTTATAGACACACTCAGAATGCTGTTCTACCTGTGGTATGGTATGGCAGTGCCTCTGAAGTACCGTACATGTGTGCATAAGAAGACTGATTTTCTTGAAAATCTATGAACATTTCTGTTTACTAGGAAGAAGTTTTCAGAAACGTGTAAAAGCAAGATTGTCAATTGTACTCAAGTGTTCATTGTTTTAAGATTTAGAATAAACTGTTCTGGTACTCCAGTTTTTTTTTTCAATCCGAACACCAAAAAATGAAAGAATGACATTGAGATCACATACTGACCATGTGAATGATGAGGTAGACAGGAATGAATAGTGGTGTTAAAGGAAGGGGATGTGAACACGTTGTGGAGGGGTTGTGAACATGTTGTGAAGGGACTGTGAACACATTGTTGTGAAGCTTTTCCTTGTCCATGTTGTGATACAGTTCTCGGCTTTCATATTACAGTATGGAGGTTTACCTTACCTGTCATTTCACAGCATGAAGGTTAACACTGCCTGTCATTTCACAGCATGAAAGTTTACCTTACCTGTCATTTCACAGAACGAAGGTTTACACTACCTGTCATTTTACAGAACGAAGGTTAACACTGCCTGTCATTTTGTCCACAGATACATCCACCTCCACACTGACTGGAGACAGCCTCTCTAGGGTGAGTACTTCTTTAAACAAAAAGACCAGTTTCACAGTATCTCTGATCAAATAGTTTGGCAGACGCTGGGATGTATATCATTTTTCTGCCTGTAGGAGAAGATGGTATATATGTAGTAATTTCACTGGCAGTTTATGGCCAAAGCAAATGTTTGGTTTTTTGTGTGCACCGAATGTAATTGCCAATGCAAATGTAGGTTACATGGACAGGTGAGACAGTACAATTCAATTACTGATTAGGCTACAATCTACAGTGAGAGATCCAAGAATGTGTATGTGTGTGTGTTTGTGAATGTGTGTGTTATCGTGTGTGTGTTTGTGAATGTGTATGTTACTGTGTGTGTGCATGCATGCATGTGTGTGTGTTTATTTTATTTATTTTTATATCAAGGATAATGGAATAAGCTCTCATGTGCTTTGTTACATCCATTTCCTGTGTGTATGCAGTTTTGTAAATCTAAAAATAAATAAGTAAATAAATAATTAAATAAATGTGTGTGTGTGTGTGTTGTCAGAGTCGTGGTGCAGTGCCCAGTGTGGCTGCCTATGAGGTGCCCTCCATCCCCCTCCTCAATCGTGTGTGTTGTGTGTATTCATGTGTGTTGTGTTATGTGTTATCCTGTGTGTGTGTTATCATGTGTTATCCTGTGTGTGTGTTATCATGTGTTATCCTGTGTGTGTGTTATCATGTGTTATCATGTGTGTGTGTGTTGTCAGAGTCGTGGTGCAGTGCCCAGTGTGGCGGCCTATGAGGTGCCCTCCATCCCCCTCCTCCAGCTGCAGAAGAGCTCCTGGCACACCGAGTGTGACCCCCCGGTAAGACAGACAGACAGACAGACACATAGACAGACACACACACATAGACAGACAGACAGACACATAGACGCACAGACTGACAGACACAGACCAACACACAGACACATAGACAGACAGACAGACAGACAGATAGATAGACACACAGACTGACAGACAGACACAGACAGACACACAGACCAACACACACACACACAGGCAGACACACAGACAGACCGACACACAGACACAGACACACATAGACAGACACACAGACAGACCGACCTCTGGCCCTTTTGGCTTTGGCCTCTGACATCTTTCCTCCATCAATACTGCAAACACTGCACATTAACTAGTCCCCCCCCCTCCCATTGCCTTGTAAGGAATTTTCCTCCAAGATAGATGGATGTTGACAAAAATGTCTGCATTAAAATCTGATGTAACTGAGGTGAAAGTAGTATATTATTTTCTGAAAGGAAAGTACTTGAGCGAAAGATACCAAAGTTTTATTTTTGTTTCATACATTTTTCACACAAAGAAAGAGGGCTTTTTTGGTGCCGAGTTGAACTAAGTGAGTGACTCTCTGGAGTGGCACATTTGGGAAGATGAAGTTCAGTATTGTTAAAAATCAATGGCACAAACACTAGGGTAAAGTTCAGTATTGTTAAAAATCAATGGCACAAACACTAGGGTAAAGTTCAGTGTGTTAAAAATCAATGGCACAAACACTAGGGTAAAGTTCACAGTGTGCTAAAAATCAGTACCGCAAACACTGAACACTAAGCTAGTCTTTTGATGGAAGAGTGATTGTAGGGGCATTTTGCTGATATGAACACCATCTCTCTCCATATGTGGCAGTAGCATGTCAGTACCCAAGTCTCAACAAAGCTTAATTCAGTTTTGTCTGCAGATTTTTTGTGACAATGCTTTCATTGTTTTATGTGTCCACTATTTATTGTTTCAGGTATATGAATACGAGAAGTTGAAAATCACCAAATTTGATTTACCACGGGATGTTGATAGGAATAGACTAGAGGTAAGTTCTCCATCTGTGTGCCTGTCTTATTTGCATGTTGTTCTGTTGTTACTTCAGTACTGAACGTGCTATTCCGTTGTGACTGAAGGTCAAGAGTTGTGGTGTTATAACTAGTTATTTTGACAGCTGGAATACTGAATGTAACCACTTTTTTATATTTTAAGAAGATATTCAAATCAAGAATAAAGATAGAAGGGGGCAGGAGAGTTAAGATATTCATCTGCCTAACAATAAAACGGTGATGCTCTGGATACAATTCCCAATGGGGTATATTGCCCTGTCTTCCCAGTTTGACAAGAAAATTGAACTGAATGTTAAATGTCCTTTGGATGCGACTTTAAACCAAGGCCCTATGTGCAAATGCATGCAGAACATCTTGGGCTCATGTTATAAACTCGTTCTGCCTTTTAGAAAAGTAGGCCATTTTGTGCTGGTAGGAATGGATAACAAAATTTTTGTTGAAAAGCACATGGACTCTGGTGTTGTGTTGAGAACCATTCCCGAAGTAAGAATGTGGCTACCTAAATAATTTGGGGGGGGGGGGGGGAAGGGGGGCATGGTTGCTTACACAAAAATCTCACCATTGGTGGCCATACGAGCTCTAGCAAAGGAACAAAAAATAAAGAAAAAGGAATAAACTGTGTTGTGATTGAAAAGCGTTTTATTTCTAATTTTCTTATACAAATCTTTTTTAAAGTGGGATTTTAACATCCATTCCACTCATTTCGAAGTGCGTTTGATTGACAGAAGGGTAAAAAGTAAATAGTTTCATTACTGTTTTCTAAGAAAAAAAAAGTATCAGATAATTTTTTTTTTGCAATATCTAATGGCTTATAAATGTAGGCCTACCAGTTGACATAAACTTGTATGAACATTTAAATTGCGAGAAAATAACTTAAAAAAACACAACAAAACTTTTGTTTCAGTGTAGTAAGCAGAAGTCATCTCAGTACATTTTATAGTGATAGCAGTGATTGCAAAAGCATGCATCTGTGTGTGTATATATATATATCTCTCTCTCTCTCTATATATATATAATTTCCTGGGGCTATCTGTCTGTCTACATCTCTTTCTGTCTCTCTTTCTATATTTACATAACTATCTGTACAATTTTCATGTCCTTGAGTCCATCTAGAAAACTGGGCTGTGTGTTTCAGATTCACCTGAGCAATGAGCAGTTCGACACTCTGTTCAAGATGCCGCGAGACAAGTTTTACCGCCTGGCCGAGTGGAAGCGCAATGACATGAAGAAGAAGCTGGACCTGTACTGAGGGACGGTGTGTGTGTGCGGAGCTGATGCGGGGATAGTGGTGGGGATGCGGGGATAGTGGTGCGGTTCTGCTGTTGCTGCCTTTTAGCCTGGCTTTTCTCACTGCTTGGCTTTGAACAATCTTCACCATGTCGTGTGCAGTGTTTCTCCCTGCTAGTGCGTCTCTGTTTCAATTCCATCCAGCATCAAGACTTGCCAAGGATCTCACAAGGATTGTGCCAGCTTCAGTGTCTTTCTTCCTTTTTGCTACCGTGCTGAATTTGGGACTTGGTTTTGGTGATACCACTTTCCTAGAAAGAAAGCTGTCATAGGTATGTTACTTTGTGTCTTATTTAGCATTTGTGTGAAGGCTGTGTGTGTGTATCTGCAAAAGAGAGAGAGTCATGAGTGTGTGTATGGGTGTGTGTGTGTGCACGCCTGAATGTGCATGATAGTACATAATCATGTATTACAAAATTCTTAGCTTCATGCCTTGGAACTTGAATTTTCTGCATCCATTCCGAGGTCTTTTCATGCCACTGGATCAGTCATTTTGTCATGCACAATATATTGGGAATCCTTTTTACTCCTACTACTATTATTAATTATGTTATATAAAATAAAACACAGATTAAAGATCAATTTGATACACTTTTTTTATCATGCCAAACCAGTTGCCCTTCAGTTTTATCCTCAGTGAGCTGGTTAATATGATCAGATCAGTAAAACGCTGGATCTCTCAATTTTTGTCGTTTCTGTGAATTTTTTGTAACTAAATGAGCTTTGCATACTGCGTTGTTAACATGGATAACCAAGATACGCTTCTTAAAAGTTCATCTTTTATTTGTTCCCTTTCTGTTTATTTTACAAGTAGGCCCCTATATTTTCTTCAAATTTCATTTTTTTCTTTTCTTTCCATGACCTTCAGAAATGTTGCTTTCATTTTTGTTGTTATGTGTTTGTCCTGTGAGGACTGTAGTTTTCAACAGTTTGTGATAGTGTATTTTTTCCTGTGCTCACAAGTTTCTTGTGGAATGTCTTTACCTCTCCCACTTCTTGTTTAGTGTTTGCAAATGATCAATTTCGCTTCGTCTCTTTCTAGAAAAAGTGCTTGCTTGGAAGAGATATTTAACTGGATAACTGTTCCGTTTATAATGCGATATATTGTCTGTAAAATACTTATATTTTCACATTATAATCTCAACTATCTTGGTGCAGTCTGTCAATTTAAAAAAAAAAAGAAGAATTTTCTTTATAATCTGGACTATTTTAGCGCAGTCCTACCAATGACATCTATTCAGAAGTAAACAAAGCCTTTTCTGCAACAGGCAAGCATTAAACATTGCAAGTTGGTGTAGCTTGACTGGTGATAGCAGGGCTTGGCACTATTCATGACTAAAATATACACTGCTGTTGATCTTCAGCCCTTGTAATTTCTGTTTGAAATCTTGGCATCACTGGTGAGTGAAGGCTTCGACTTTGGCTTTTTACATTTCCCTGTCCAACAAACATGCAGGCCTGTTGTGAGCTTCAGTCCGTTTCATCTGTACATGAATGTATGCAAGAAATTGTACACACATGAAAGAATTGGTGGTGTTTTTTTTGCTGGGTTCAGCCAGGCATTCTCCGTTTTTCTGAAGGCACTGCCTGTAAAATCACCCATCTGCTGATTAAAGTTTGGGTGCAGGCTGGGTAGTCTTCCAACTCTGATATGGGCCTGAATTACGTGTTCCTTGCATAATGATCCTCTGTATCCACATATATATATATATATATATATATATATATATATATATATATAATATATATGTACAGGCTGGATCAAGACGGTGGCTTGCAAGCAGTGTAAACTAATCAAGGATTTGGTAAAAGATTGGTTGGTAAGCATGTGGACTGACCTAGGAGATTGCAAGAAATCTCCACTTTAAATCCACAAGGTACAGCACAGATTCCAATGCCGGGTGTGACAGTGTGTGGATGTCAGAATCCCACACCTGCCCAGCACACCACAGCCTCCTGGAATAACACGGAAAGATGCTGATGAAAGTCATGTCCACTACACAACAGTAGATGGGGTATGCGACTTGGATGCAGCCTGTAAAAGTTGGAATATTTGTGACTGTCCCGATGGAGGTGTTTCTTAGGATTTTTGCCTCCAGAGCCAATCTCTCATGCACAGATACATACACGTGTACAAAAACATGCAAGCATGTATGTACACACACATACTCAAACTCATTAACAAGATAGGTATGTTTGCTCACACCCTCACACAAAATTAACAGATATACAGTAATTTGCATATCTAAAAATGGCCACATGTGCATTCTCTCATGACATTCATTGTACGTGTTGTTATGAAATACCACTTTCTGTTAAGAAAATATTTACACGACAGTTTCTGTGAAAAGCCTCTCCTTGCCAGCAGCCATCTCGTGCTGTATTCTTTAAACATGATGCCAGTATTAACTTTGTTATACATGTTTTCCACTTCATATTTAAGATAACCGGTGCATCAGTAAAACATCCTTTTCTCTGATCTTCAGATGTGCGAGAGGAAAGCTTTGGGGATCTTTAGCAAAAGAAAATTATTTAATTTTGCATATAACCAGGAATATTTTTCTTATTCCAAGTCTCTTTTTTCCTACCTATTGAATTTTTTATTATTATTTTTTTAATTGTTGCTGTTGTTGCATATACAAACATTTCTAATCCAGGAAAATATTTACGACTGTGCAGTTTGAAAGCTACGTCTGTGCATTTTGAAAGCTGTTTAGTTTGTTTTCATTGTTGTTGTGCCTCACCAATATAGAATGATTTGAGTGTTGTTGGTTTTAGATCTGATGTGTGGTGACTGTGGAAGAATGATGCAGTCTGTCCTGTGAATAGCAATGGTTTGCTAGGGGGTCCCCTGTTTTTACATCATTACACAATGCTTTTTGACAAACTTAGGTACTGATTTTGTTATGCTTGGAACCATACTATGAACATTTTTATACTTTTTTGCTTTTAATTTGATAAAAGTTTTGTGAGTATGCATGTGTGTGTGCGAGTGCTTGCTTATGCCCTCGTTTCATACAACATTCTGGTGTACATATTATGTAACTTAACTGTATTGTGTTCATTTCTGTTGTGATGAGAATGTTTTAGACTGGAATGTTTGCTATATTTAGCATACTGGTTTTTATTGTTGTTACTGATTGTTACGGTTTCAAGGCTCCTAACCTCAACTGCCTGTGAAGCACCTCAGTTTTAGAATTCTGTTACACATGTGAAGTTTTGAAGCAGACGTCAGTAGTTCTGTTCATCTGTTGAGTGAATTGTATATCGCCATTCATTTGAATGCTGCTTGTTGAAAGGCTCATTTACGTGATTTTTTCACAATGAAATTTTTGTCAATGCTTACACTGATAAGAGGCATAGTTTGATTTTTTTTTTTTTTTTTTTTAATAGATTTCAGTGTTCAGTCAGAAATACATCGGGATGAAACTTCAAAAAGCATAAATAAATGATGTGCAGCTGTAACCAAAATGTGCATTAATCAATTTTCCATTAATTAAGCAACTTTCACAAATAGGCCCTTGTTAGGAAAGAAATCAGCTAAGTTGATCATGAATTCAAGACCTCTGTCTCCCCCCTCCCTGTTTGCTTTTGAACTGATACATATTTTTCCTAGATCTGTTCATGTTCTAGACCTTGGATGTGTGACATGTGTGTTCCTGTCTGCGAACAAAATGTGTTTTTTTCGTCTTTGTTGTGTGATGTGATAACTCTGAATAAGAGAAAAAACTTGGAATGTGTGAAGTCAGGCACAAAACCTCGTATGGATGAGTCTGAGTAAAGTGAGATGATAACAACAGTGACTTTCATCAGGGAAGAAACACCTTTAGCTGTTGAAAGTGGATCCTGTGTGTCAAATAAATGTGATGATTGTCTGTTGGGAAAGACTTGGACTGATTCCATGGCAATGCAAAGGGACCAATTTATTGATTGCCTGTATAAGAAAGCGTGGGGGGAATAAAATCTTTGCTTGGTTTTTGTAAAGTAATCCATTTGTGTTCATTGTACATTTCATAGACACTTCATCACCTGGTTCTTTGTGTCATGGAAAATCTTAAAAACTTGTTAAAAGATCTACTTCTAAAAATGTGAAAGTTTTAGACCAGGGTAAAAGATGTCAACAGTAAATAAATTTACATCTGCTTTGAAAAACTAACAGAGCCAAGGCGGTTGTACATTTGAAGGCATGTCAGATTGTATTGGTATTGGGGAAAGGCCCAAGGCAGATAAGATAGAGTATTATTGAGAAGGGATGTAGTACAATACTTTTGTTTTTCCTTTTTGAAAGGAAATTGTCATGTCACACATTCTGTAGCACACCCAATTCCATAAAAAGCAAAAGGCTTACGAGCGAGATATATTTTTTGTTATGATTATATATATATTTTTTATGCTTATCATACTTTAAAAGTTCAAAAGCACTCTTTTCGTGTCCATACTATGCAGAGCTTCAATGTGCACAAAACTGCTGATAAAATGTAACTCTTATGATTTTTGCCTTTCTGTAGGACAGCTGACTCAAAAAGACAGGAAAGGAAAAAAAAAAGAAAAAAAAAGGTAAAATATAAAAGGGGGGGGTTGGGGATGGAGAGGGTTGCATTAACTGCTTTATCTGTCAACATTAAACGGCTTTATTCCCGCATAGTTTGCAAGTAAAATGTTCATGGTCATGGTTTATTTTATGCTCTTTTGTGGTATTTTGTCTTTTACTGTTATTCTCTTCAAGTATCTTAACAGGTTTTTAAAATTTTTTATTGTAAATGTTTTGCTGCTTTTGGGTAAAGGCTGTGAAATTGTGATGATTTGAAACCTGGGTTTTTTTTTCTATCCATTTTATTTACTGACTTTGAGATTTGATGACAGTGTAGGTATTTTTTATGGTGCTTAGAGATGGTAAGAGTCATGGTGGTGTAGTAGTTTTAAAGCTGAACTTAGCATACGAGGTATGATGGTTTGATTTTTATTTCTGATCATTCTTAGATTAAAAAAATTTTTTTTTAGCTTGTTTACTGGTGCTTTTTGTGTACATTGTGTCTGGGTGTGTTTTCTAATTGGTAGGCATTTTTTTATGCCAACATTAATGACCGTGTTGTGAATTATTCTCTTCAAAGGGAAAAAAAAATTAGGTAGGCTACCATCTTGTCGAACTGTATTGGATTTGTTTCAATGTGAAAGCGTCTTGCTTGAACATTTATAGCTCAGTTTGTTTCTTATTTGCCTTTTTAAATGCATGTTTTTAAATTATTACAAGTAAGGTTATCTTAAGTATATCTTCATTTTGCTCTTCCCTGTTATATGTTATTATTTAGAACCTTTCAAGTCTTTCATTTTTAGTGTGCTGCAGCTATCATCAGCTGCAGTGTTTAAGAGAAACTGGAAGCAAACTGGTACTCCCTCTTGGCAAGGTTTTGTCAGTGATAACTGTTTATGTATGCATCAAAGTCTTTTCTGCAGAGTCGAAAGGTCATTGTCCCCAGCTGTCAACTTCATAAAGTCATATCCCCAGTTTTGAATCTGATGTGAATACTGAAACAGTCATCAGTTTGGAAATTGGTTTCCTCCCTTATTAGTTTCTAAACTGACTTCAGGGAAGCAGAGTAGCTGAATAGTTCGTGTGTGTACAAGTGATCTGCCCAGACACACTGCTTAGAACATGCTGCCTGAAAAAAAATCACTGCTGTGCCCCATTAAGTTAGATCTTTACAACATTTTAGTCCCTCCCCCCCCCCCCCCCCCCTCCCCCATGAGGAAAGTTGGAGATGGAACCAAAAGCAAATGACAGTGCTACTTTGCAATTTGTAAGATTTGTGTGTTTTCATGTCACTGCAGAAAATGCCCTTTGACTTCATCCTAACTTCTTGAGGAATCTTTGAAGTATGGCAGTGAGTTTTTGAGGCAGTGTGACTTGTGCAAGTTGAACCTGGTAGTGCCCACCTCTCTCTATGTAGGATGGGCTGCAAAACACTGTTCCCTTCATTGAGTATCCTCAAGTTCTGTCTTGAGCAGTCCTGCTCTGCTTAGGTAGTGCTATTCCTCAGTGGTTATACCCTGAAACTTTTCTGTAGCCTTAAATGGACACAACTTTGCTGTTTGTAGGGGCATTCTCTATCAACAATGACAGTTGCTGGAGAGAGACCTCAGGAGAAGGAAGGGAATGACTATAGCAACTGTTCGCTTCGCATTCAGTCAGATGAAAGTCACCTGGAAATTTGACTTCTTTCATCAGTTGTATTACTTTTTTTGGTCACTAAATGCTTTTATTTAAAAGAAAAAATACACATCTGATCTTTCCGGTTAGAGTTTGTGTTACTGAATTAATATTCTATCTGAAAAAAAAATCTGATCTGGTCTTTGCTCTTTTATGTTTCAGATACCTTGTTGCCATAATAAGTTGTGAAAACCACAATATTTCTGTGCCATTGTGAAGGATTTAGTAGAATGTATTTATTTGCTACTTTTGTAGATCTCTTTCTTTTACCCCCATGTGTATGTAGATGGGAAGGAAGTGTGCAATTATGTAGACAGTGACAGGTTGTGAGTTTTTGCCTTTTTTTGCAGTCACATGTTTATTGGTTTCTTAGGCTGGCTAATTTTTTCGTTTTTGATTTGACGCGCAGCTAATGGTTGTATGAACTTATGAAAAACAGAAATGGCTTTCACTTTTACGGTTCACTGCAGTAGTCATATGAGGAACAGCTTTTAGAGGGAAAACAGTTATAGTATTTCAGAGGCTGTCTGAGATCATTCTTCTGCATAGTATTTATCATTCTGTGTTTTGATGCAAAAATGTTCTAATAAAAAGATATAAATGCATCTGTGTCTTATTGTCTGATTGAAGTGAAAGAGATAAGTGTTG
Source organism: Stramonita haemastoma (assembly GCA_030674155.1). Taxonomy (NCBI): domain Eukaryota; kingdom Metazoa; phylum Mollusca; class Gastropoda; order Neogastropoda; family Muricidae; genus Stramonita; species Stramonita haemastoma. The sequence goes on along the minus strand of CM060319.1, from coordinate 3,134,428 downwards.
GTAACTCTTTCTACCCACATGTGCGGCCAGAGTTTTCCCCCCTGCTCAACTGTGCAGCCAGGTGTCCATGAAAACACAGGCATGCTGAGAAAACAAGTGCCGACTACTGAACAATGTAATAGATGCTTTCACATTTCACAGTGAGGATGCCAAGTAAACTACCATCGGTCCAGTTTTCATGGCTATTGAATAAAAAATAATTGTTTTGTTTAAGCAAATAAAATCGTTGAACCCCCCCCCCCCCCCCCAAAATGCAACATTTTACTGAAAAACCCACAGCAAAAAAAAAAAAAAAAAAAAAAGCAAGCAAAACATTTCTGTACAATTTATTACTCCAGCAGAAAAACAAAAAATAAAACAAAAGTAAAGACCATCATGCCTGCACACCACTTATAAACGCAGTGTCTAGCTCTGATTAGGAAAACACTGACTCAGTGACATAGGTATCATCTCTGCCTTCACCACTTCGCCAGAATACTTATTGATCTATTGATTGCAATAACTGTAGGAATTTACATTAAAGTTTCCAAGATTTGGGGATAAAATCATTTCCTTTCCACCAAGTATGGATGATGGTCAGTGGGTGCGAGTACTTCACCCTACTCCATAGAGAGTTCCATCTACCAGTCTTTTGCTTCCTGTGTCACTCTGGTTTATTTATTTATCATTTATTTTATTTTATTCTTTTATATCGAGGATAATGGGATAAGCAATCATATACTTTTTACATCCAGTCCCCATGTGTATGCAGTTTTGTAAATATCTATTCCCACCGGCATACAATGACCTACTCTTACGCAAAGCGGAACAGGATTTAACGTGTGCGCAAGATGTTATGCGTGCGTTCGCACACGGGGCCTCGGTTTATAATCTCATCTGAAGGACTTTGGGGGGAGTGGAGTCAGCACTGATGTTAACTCCAGAGGAAAAATCCTCTTGACCGGGAATCGAACCTGGGTCATCAAATTACAAGCGCAATGTTCTGACCACTAGGCTATCCCGTCCCCATTGCTGATATTATCATCATTACTAAGCTAGACCCTCAATTGAATTGCTATTGTAGTCCATAATCCACTCGCAAACTTGCTAAGTGGCTTCTTTAGCTCTGAGACATTGTTGAGCATTTACTCATATTGATTGATAGGCGATGGATCAGTGAAAACTCCACACAGAACAAAAAGTGCCATCGTGGCATGTAAACAAACCATTTGTGAAGTCATCCCAGCTACCAGACTGAGTAATTTGTGGAAATAACCGAATAAGAGCACTCTATTCAAGCTTAGTGCTCTGTTACGAGTGTACTTGTGAATGGGGTGATATGGTTGGACAAAGCTTATGAGTCTACTCGTAAATGGGGTAGGAAGACGTAAAGAGTGAACATTCTTTAAAGTCAATGCTTAGATCCCAAATTGTTTAGATTTACAGACTGACTGCGATGACGTACAATAGAGAAAAAAAAACCATTGAAATTGTTGAAGACTTGTCTACAATAAAAAAAAACCCATTAAATATTGAAATTGAGGATTATCTTGACAACTTACAAACTGAACACGGAAGGCAATAATGATTTACATTTTCTGCAAGAAAGAATGCAATGTGTGGATCAAGAACAGCTTTCACTCACTCTATACTGCCCAATTGCAGGGGTAATTTTCCCCCAAATTTCCAATAGTGAACTTTAAAAAAAAAATCACCATAGTCAGCAGTTAAATCTTAGTCTTTGCCAAAGGATCATAGCAAAAAAAAAGTCTTAGATTATAAGTGAACACCCAAAGTATGCACTACACAAATAACAGAGCAAAGCAACCAACTGTTCAGAGTCAAAATGAAAAATATTACAGTGCATGAGTTCAAGGGAGAGGTGTGATTCCTCCCCTCTAAAAATGGGGTAGAGGGGGTGCAGCCCCCTGAAGCTTAAAAAAAAAATCTAGAAAAACTGTTTCCTCAAATAATAAATCATGTATAACAATATAAAAATCCGTAAACTGTCAAAAAAAGAGAAAATTAAAAACCAGTCATGAAAAAGGTGTTGGCAGTGTTGTTGTGTGAACCTAAGTTCAGAATGTTGGGATCATTAAGATTTTTCCCCATCAGATATGTATAGGGTTCATTTCTCCCATTAGATATATACAAGGTTCACACAGACCTCTCAACACTACAGAATCCAAAGATGTTTCAAGGAGCTGTTTAAGAAATTCAAGGGTGTGATTAACACATACTAATTTTGTAGCGTACCCATGCTAAGCTCAATCATTGATAGCCATTGTATGTGTGTGTCACTCTGTGTGTATGTGTGTGTGTGTGTGTGTGTGTGAGCTTAAATCCACTCACAGATGATGACAAAAGCAGCCTAGTCTTATCATCCGATTTGTTCTTGGTCAGGCATGTGTCACTGAACTATTCGTTTAATTTGGCAATGAGCTAAAAACTCTTGAAAATTTCCAGTTTTCGATGAATGCAGATAATACTGCAGTGTTGATTCTAGGATTTCAAAAAAGGGGGCCCAAGGGCCCCTGAAATGAAAAATGGGGGGCATTTGCCCCCCCCCCCCCCCTTTTCTCTTCATAAAAAAGGGGACAAATAGTAAGTAGTATTTGCTCATAATACCATTAGTACTCTGATTTCTGCTATTTTTCAAGAACAAGAAACAAAACAAACAGGATGGTATGTCAGCAGACAGGATTTAATATACACCCTATGTATTGCAGCTGGTCTGTAAAATGATTTTCTTACACAGGAAAGAGAGAGAGAGAGAGAGAGAGAGGGGGGGGAGATTGTGGTACATTCAGATGTGGAGGGATACATACTACATAGATACAGGAGGAGATGCATTGTTTGTATACAAGAGAGAGAGATAGAGAGAGAGATAGATAGAGAGAGAGAGAGAGAGAGAGAGAGAGAGAGAGAGAGAGGGGGAGGGGGGGGGGGGTTAGAGAAAGAGAGAGGGGAGAGGGAGGGAAGGAGAGAGAGAGTCAAAGTCAAATTTGTATTTCCACATTTTGAGTTGGAGAGAGAGCTAGATCTAGATGAAAAAAGAGGCAAGAGCCAAAATCAGTCTTACACCCCCCCCCCCCCTCCTTCCCCTTTTACCATATGAGAGAGAGAGAGAGAGAGAGAGAGAGGAGAGAGAGAGAGAGAGAGAGAGAGAGAGAGAGAGAGAGAAAGGTTGGGGAGGGAGGAATGGATGTCAAAAGTCCATTTTGTATTTCCAATCAGAGTTGGAGGGTGAACTAGATTTAGATCTAGATGACAAAAGGGGTTAAAGCCAATATCCATTCTTATCTTTTCCTCCAGTCCCATAAAGCAAAGAGAGAGAGAGAGAAGGGGGGGGGGGGGGGGGGGGGGGTCAAAGTCAATTTTGTATTTCCACTTTCAGAGTTAGAGAGATCTAGATGAGGAGAGGTGAAAGCCAATATCAAAGTCTTGCCCCTTCCCCCTCCCCAGGAGGGAGGGAGAGAAGAGAGAGAGAGAGAGAGAGAGAGAGAGAGAGGGGGGGGGGAGAAGGAGAGAGAGAGGGGGGGGGGGGGTCAAAATCATTTTTGATATCTCCAGCCGATAGTCTACCCTATGCCATCATTGTTGCCAAACACCGGCTACTTGTCAAGCCAGATCTGAAAAACCGCCTTGAAAACTCTTTGGTCTGCCAGCTTTGAACCCTGCCGGGATGCAGCTTCTTCCACTAACGATATCTGTCACAATGACGTCACTTGTTTCAGGAGTTCACGGGTCCTTTGAAAAATGACGTAATGACGTAAATGAGTCAGAAAATGACGTCAGACCAGCCGCTGTGTGACGATTTTGATGACTGTGGGCGCTAATCAGTGCATCCTGCTGTCCCTGGTGTATCAACATAATGACCCACGCATGTAGCCCTATTTTGAAACTATACAAACGGCAGTTGCGCGGGCGCACTGTTTGTTCAAATATGCGCTATCCACAGTTTTTTTGCGTCCGTCAGGGCGCACTGGTCACATTATTTTGCGGCAAAGCTGAAAAAAAATGCGGGAATCCCGCAAGGGCGCACCCTAGAATCAACACTGATACTGTATATTAATATATGTCTGTGCGTTGTGATAAGAGATCATTTTACTTACGATGCTTTTAGGCATAACATCTCAGTTATTGGGACTCTTGGATGTTGGTTTGAGCTTTAAACTCTTGCCCACATTCGCTTGCATGCTGAAGTGTTGTATCACATGCACAGCAAAAACACTTGTTTTGTTTGCTGCTCCTTCCACAGCTGTCACTTCCCCCCACTTTCAGCTGCTCTATGATAGCAGGACCTGACCACACTTGGACTAGGTCAATGGAAGGGGCATGCTAAATTTGGCGCTTTTCATTTATAAGATCTGTGTTTGCAGTTATATTATTACGACAGTTCCTAAATATCTAAAGGGAAAAACTATAGGGAAAATAGTGTGAAGCCCTCAGAGATTTGGACTGGCACTGAATAAACTGTTACTTCTGTTATCATCACTTGTACCCCTGCACACACAGCTCTTTTACTACATCAAGGAAAACATTGGAAAATGGTCAATTTGATCAAAATGAAAAAAAAAAAAAAGCACTACAAAATCAGACAAACAAGTACTACACTTTGGTGCTGCCTCCACAAATTTACAAACATCCAGTCTAGCATGTCAACAACAAAGATTCAATGGACAGTTAAACAGTTTTTAATATTCAAAATATGGTTTTATAACACGCTGTAAAATGTATAAATGGTGACATAAATATTCACAGATAGTACAGAGTCAAACATTTCTTTTTCTTTTTCTTTTGGTGGGGCCTCCATCCTCCTATTTTTTCCCATCTGGTTTTCTTTCTTTTTTTGAGCGGGGCCTCCAACCACCTTTTCTTCTCCCCATTTCTCTTTTGTGGGTCCTCCATCCTCTTTTTCCCCACTTTTCCTTCTATTTTCATTTTCTGACATCCAATATTCATGTCAGCAACATAAACACTCGTTCAAAAACAAACCCCCCCAAAGTAGAAGTTCTATCATTAAGACAGGAGTATTCTGTCTTGAAGAGGCACATACATCAGGAATGCAACTACGGTGTTGGCTTTACAACAGAACCATGAGTGCCGCTTCAGTTATGTCATGGCTACATATCCATAGAATTATAACACCAGAGCACAGATTTGCTTACACACACACACACACACACACACACACACACACACAGAACATCTTGCACACACATTAAATCCTGTTCCGCTTTTTGTAAGAATAAGCCATTGTGTGCCGGTGGGAACAGATGACAATATTTAAAAAACTGCATTTGGGACTGGATGAAAAAAAGCACATGTGTGCTTATTCCATTATCCTCAATTTGAAGAATAAAATAAAATAAATAAAATAGAATAAATGAAACACACACACACATACACTGAAAATGATACAGTAACTACTGGTTAGCTAATTGTCGATTCTATACATAAAATCATGCCCAAAAATTCATACTGCTTTGACCTTCGTGTTGCAGTCCCATCTGCCATGGCTTTCATTATCAGTCCTAAGGCCACAGCATGGATTGCCCACAACACAACTCATTCTGTTCCTGCCAGCATCAACCCTTACTTCAGGATCACAATCTTGCATCTACAGATCACAACAATCATCATTTCTGGACTATGATATTAAAGATGGAAATTCAGTCTGATCAAAATGATAAAAACAACTCTAGCTATTTAGGTAACTGCTTTTCCCACTTAAAACATTGTACACACAAGTAATGGTAATTGCAAGGCTACAATATAAACTCTTACAAACATGTTCTAAAACTTTGGTGCTGCTTTCACAAATTACAAACATCCATCTGCAGCAAAGTTTCAAAAGACATCTAAGCAGATTTCATTATCTAAATTATGATTTTAAACCTTACTGTAAACTTTTTAACTGACGACATATGCACAGCCATAAACAGTGTGAAACATACTGTTTTATTTGGGATGGGGGAGGGGGGGGGGGGGTAATGGGGTCTACAACCTCCTATTTTCCCTCATATTGTCTTTTTTTCCCCTTCTGTTTTTGGGTGGGGCCTCTAACAACAGTTTCTTTTCTCCTTTTGTAGGGCCTACATCCTCCTCTTTCTTCCCCCACTTTTATTTTCATTTTCTGACAGCTAAAACTTTTTTTTATATTTTATTTAAAAAATAAAAAAAAACTCATGTCACCTACAGACACTAATAAAAAAAGAAAAGAAAAAAAAAGACTAAGAAAACACAAGGTGATACCCCAAACCTCAATAAAAACAAAATGAAAAAAAACAACCAAACAACAAAAAATCCAGCTGCACTTAAGTACAAGACAGGAGCATTCTGCCTTGAAGATGCATGTACATCAGTAACAGAACTGTGGTGCTGGCTTTACTACTGAACCAAGAGTGCTGCTTCATGACAATCCACCAGTGGACAGATTTTCTTGCAGGACAAACTATATTCCATGTATACCCCCCCCCCCTCCCCCCTCTTGTTTGCCACATTGTCAGTGACCTGAATATGCATAACCTATGTCTTCCTGAACACCCCTTTCCCTAAACTTTCCCCACCCCTGACTCTGCTGATTGCAAACACACATAGTCATCCATCTGGCAGTCTCCCCATGTTTAATTTATATTATATATATACATATATATATATATATATATATATATATATATAATAATATTTATATATATATATATATATATTTTTTGTGTCTGAACATCCTTAAAAAAAAAATTCTCTGTCCTTCTTTAAACAAAAAAGCTCACTCCTCTCCTAAAAAACATACACCCTTAAGATGGGACTTAACCGAGGTCCTACGTGTGAGTGGACATAGAACATCTAGCGTACATGTTAAAACCCGTTCCACCTTTTGAAAAAGTAGGCCATTTTGTGCTGGTGGGAACAGATAAAGTCTCAAGCACATGGGGAATAAGTTTTAGATAAGCACATGATTGCTTATTCATTATCCTCAAAATAAAAGAACTCCCCCCAAAAAAAACCAACCCACAACGAAAAACCACAAACAACCCCACTTTTATTTCAATTCATTTCATACAAAGTTAAGTCATGGCAGATTTCTCTGTGTGAAATTTGGACTGTTCTCTCCAGGGAGAACACATTGTTACAAGTGCAGTGCCACCTTTTTTTTCTTTCCCTGTCTGCAATTGTATTTGTTTCCTTATCAAAGTTGCCTTTTTTCTACAGAATTTTTCTATCATGTCCAGGTACAATTGCATCCATCTGCCAGTGTGTTCACATGCAGGGTAAGGGTCAGGGTTAAGTGTAAACAGTTAGTATCAGGTTAGGGTTATGATTAGTAGTTGGGCCTGGGCCTGTCAGTTTGCATGCATGTATGAATGTATGCATGTGAACACAATAGCATGTGGACACAATGGTTTGTGGACTTTTTTTTTTACCTTTACACACAAATCATTATTCCCACCAAATGCAATTAGCATTTCTATGACTTTTTATTGTTTTGACTCCACGTTTGAGCCCTGACAGCAAAACAGGCTTTGAGGCTTAAATACTTTCATACGGAAGGTGGCAGTATGGTTTAGTAGTTCACCTAATAGGTAAATCATAAGAGTCAGGGTTCAATTCCCAGCCTTTCCCTTTCTTCCCAGTTTTACAGGAAAATCAAAATGACTGTCAACTATTTTAGACAAGACTCCAACCAGTCAGACCCATGTGCTTCCTGACTTGTGCATGTCAAAACACCCACACAGACTTTATGCACACACACACACACTTTTCCTACTATCACCAACCACATTATCTACAGGAAAAATAACAGTGTACACACACTAATCCCTCTGCTGTGCTGGCCTTGGTGGCTGACCATTGCATTGGTTTTCCAACACTACCTAGCACTGCTGTAAAATAGGCAATAGCGTGCCACAGCGCACAAATCCAGCATAACTCCGTCATGGTCCAGGACCCAGTGCTAAAATCAGCCCCTTTCTTTTACCTTGTCCAAGTGCGGCCAGATTCTGGTATGATTAGCACCAACTGGGATGGAATGGATCGCAGCTGAGAGCAGCTGAAAGTGGGGAAAATACTGACAGCTGTGGTACCAACACTGTAATTTATCAGCCCTAGTCATTTCTATTCCTGGCAACATCAAACTGATCTGAATTTCATTTAAAAAGCATAACAATATAAACCATGTACAATTTTTTTTTTTTTTTAAAGCATTTCATAAACATATTACTAATTCTGCAACTCGTCTTGTCTGATTTTCCTAATTCATCCCCTACTGAGACCAGATTATGTTTTCAATGGCCCTATGATTCTAAAAAAAGATAAAGTACATCACATACACACAGTCAAACATTAAGGTTTTTTTTTTTTTGTTTTTGTTTTTTCTCTGAGGGCTCCAACATTCCTAGTTTTTCAAGGACGGCAGGGGAGGGGGAGAATAGTGTTTTGGTTGGGGGAGGGTCCTCCTAGCTAATTTCATCTCGACATTACTCAATTATCTGTTTCTTTGGGGGGGGGGGGGGGGGGGGGGGGGAGTTTTCTTCCTGGCGAAGACAAAGTCTGGTGCTGAAGAAGATCTCATGATGATGAAGCCCAGTTATCATGGCCATGAAGATTATTCTAGTGATGATGGAAGTCCTGTGAAGATATTTTGCTGATGATTAAGTCATAAAGATGATGAAGTCTTGGCATTGTTGAACAATGATTAAATCCTTGCGTTAAAAAATTCCTAGTGAAGGTGAATCTTTGTGGTGAGGAAGTATTTGTGTTGAAGTTTTGGTAGTCTAGGCGTCGAAGACGTTTAGGTGGTGATGGAAGTTTTTGTTTTGATGAAGTCTTGGTGTTGAAGTCTTGGTGACAAAGTGTTGGTGTTGAAGTCTTGGTGACAAAGTCTTCATGATGATGAACTCTTGTGCTGAAGACATCTCAGTGATGATGATGAAGTCATGGCAGCCATGCAGGTATTTAACGCTTGGCAAAGATGACGGCAATAACTTTTTTAAAGTCCTGATGGCAAGTCCTGAAGATAATAAAAGTCATGAATATGTTATTTTACAACAGAAAAAACATAAGCAAAGAATAAACAATATGCTAAAAATTGTGAAAAAATCACCACAGAAAATGGTGCAATTCAGCATTCATGTATCACTACATCTGTGCAGAAAACACCCACTTTTTATGCAGCAAGAGATGTTTACGTGTAACAATGTATATTATACATAATATTGAGGGGTGGAGCAGCCTAGTGGTTAGATCAGTGCGCTTGTGATCTGATGGTCTGGGATTGATTCACCATGGAGATTCCCATTTCAGCAGATTTTACCCTTGAGTTAACATCAGTACTGACTCCTCTTCCACAGAAATCCTTTAGATGAGACTATAAATCAAGGCCCCATGTGTAAAGCATGCAGGATATTTTGGCTTTCAGAAAAGTAGTCCATTTTGTGCTGGTAGGAATGGCTTCTTCACATTTTTTTTCTTAAATGCATGCACACAGGTGTCATGTTGTAAATACTATCCCTAAAGTCAGAATGCAGCAATCTTCATTGTGGATAAAACCACTGCATACACAAAAAATCTCAACAATGGTTAACCTTGGAGCTCTAGTCAAGAAATGGAAATGGATTATACAATATAATTATAAATATGTGTGTGTGTGTGTGTGTGCACACGTGAGTGCATGCATGCATGTGTGTGTGCGTGCGTGCATGTGTGTATGCACATGTGTATGTATGCACGTGTGTGTGCGTGTGTATGCATGTGCGTGTGTGTGTGTATGCATGTGCGTGTCTGCATATGTGTATGTGTTGGATGTTGTGTGTGTGGAGAGTGTGTGTGTGTGTCAGGGGGGGGGGGGGGGGGGGGGGGGGGGAGTGTACTTATTAAGACAGCTGCACAGAGAGCTAATGTTATTAAAGTTTGATACATTTCACTGCAGCATAAAGCTAACTTCATGCAAATAGAAACTTTACCTCTGTATAAAAAATAAAAATTTCCTCTTATCTAGATTCCACACCATTCTCTCCCTTTACATAGTGCACATGAATGCTTATTCCATTATCCTCATAAAATAAATAAATAAAATAGTTTTAAATCAAGGAAAACTGAAATATTTGAACTATGTTCTACTTAGCAAAACTATGTGTACCATCATGCGCATTTTCTTTCTATCCTCTGTCACAATATATTGATACATATCAGCCAAGTTCTTTTGCATGCTATCCACTATTGTGCTACTTTTTTTTAAAACAAATGTATTCAGTGTCATTTTTGTTTTTACACTGTAATCCTATGTATGAAAGCAAGCATAACATCTTGCACACATGTCAAAGCCCGTTCCACCTTTTGGAAGAGTGAGCAACTGTATGCCAGTAGGAACAAATGATAAAGGTTTTTTTAAATGCATGCACAATGGCGTGTTTATACATCAGCCTCAAGGCCTGAATGCAGCCTCCTTAGAAATAAGTGAATGGCTGCATAGGCAAAATCTCACCACTGATGACCTTCAAGCTCTTGACAAAATATGTAAAAAATGTGTACAATAATAATTATTTCTATAAAAAAAATCATGAGGGTAGGTGACAGAACTGTACCTTGCAGGGAACCAGTAAATGACTTGCATGAAGTACGGGCAATGATGGTGACCTTCCAGTGATGAAGAAGTCCTTGTGGAAATTCAGAAGTCCTTGTAGAGATGAAAAAGTCCCTGCAGTGAAGAAGCTCTTGCTGTGATGAAGCCATCTTGAAGTCCTGCTGGTGATGAAGAACCAAGAGGTCCCTGTGATAATGATGTCATGACGATGATGAAGACCTGGAGAAAATATTATCAGGAATACACTATTAGACAGTGAAGTGGGTTATGAGCAAGGCATTCAAAACAAAATGGTGAAAAAAGCATAAAGAAAGAAGAAACAAATACTCACAGAATATAGCACAGTATATCATGACTTTATGCAGCCTACCTATTCACCACACATTTTTATTAGTAAATTTCTATCTTTAAAAAAAAAATCAACTTCTTTAGAATACAGAGATTGCAATTGTCACTAATCTTCAAGAGCTGTGTCATAAAGTACTTTCTTAAAAGAAGAGGTAAAAGGTAAAGGTGTCCCATAACCTTTGTGGTCGTAGGGGAGCGAGGCGTCAGAGACCTCAACTTCTCTAGGGGCCAGCATATTGAGGGCGGCGCCCATCTCCTCTCCCTTGCTGCTTTACCTTCCATGACCCTAAAGAGGGCAGGTATCCATTTACAGCTGGCTGAACTGGGGGAACTGTACTGAAGCCAAGGCATGCAAATGGTCACTCATCCAATTGGTAACCACGCTCGACACTGCTTAACATTGGCTGGGGGAAAGCAAGCGCTCTGACCACTGAGCTACCCCATCCCTAAAGGGTACTTTCTTAACAGGGCTATATCAGATCCTGTACAATTAAAAACATTCATACTATGAAGAGGATAGGTGACAGAACCATACCTTGAAGAGATCCAGTAAAACCTGACTATTGAAATCCTGGTAATGAAGGTGTCCTTGTGATGTTCAAGTCCTTGCAGTGATGTAAAGTCTTTATGGTAATGTGGAAGTCCTTATGACAATGAAGTCTTGTGAAGACAAAGTCCTTGCGGTGATGATGAAGTCTTGTGGTGATGATGAAGTCCCTGCAATCAAGACATTCTGGTGAAGAGTCTGGCAATCATACAAATAGGATAGGAAAAATCTCCTACAGAAATATCATCAGACAACTTTTCTCACATGGTACTATCAGGTCCACTACAGACTTAACTGTTTGTAAAAAAAAGAAAAAAAAAGAAAAAAAAAGGTAAAAGTGTCCCATAACATATGTGGTCATAGGGTCAGAGACTTCAGCTTCTCTAGGGGCCAGCATATTGAGGGCAGTGCCCATCGTCTCTCCCTAGCTATTTTACCCTCCATGACCCTAAAGAGGGCAGATGCCCATTAACAGCTGGGTGGAACTGGGGGATTGTACTGAAAACAAGGCATGCAAACAGTCACCCATCCACCTGGTAACCAAGCTTGATGCAGCTTAACCTTAGCTCAGGGAAAGCGAGTACTCTGGCCACTGAGCTATCCCATACCCAGTTTGTATATAAAAAAAAAAAAAAAAAAAAAAAAAAAAATGATGGGTCAGAAGTTTTTGCAATGATGAAATACGGAAAAAAAAACACCCCAACTTCAAACCCGATAGAATAGTACATTATTATTTCAAAAGAGAACACTGGAGCAGCTTATAAACAAGACAAAGAAATAAACCACAGACCATAGTACAGTATAAACATTAATGCACCGACTTCATACAGTCTACATTCTTGCTACACATTTTATCCAGTACATTTCTATTTATACAAAACTCTTTCAACTGTTTGAGAATAATCTATCTGTCTGTCTGTCTGTCTGTCTGTCTGTCTGTCTGTCTGTCTGTCTGTCTGTCTGTCTGTCTGTCTGTCTATCTATCTATCTATCTATCTATCTATCTATCTATCTATCTGTTTATCTGTCTATCAGAGGAAGCCTCTGACCATGAGAATAAACACAGCATTAATTTAATTAACCTCCAAAAGTCGTGCCATCAAGGCACTTTATCAACAGTGTGGTGTCGTATCCAGTACAACTGAACTTGTATTTACAAATAGAGTGAAGAGGACAAGTGACAGAACCATACCTTGAAGGGAACCAGCCAAAGAGGATTTCTGAAGTGCTGGCAATGAAGGTGTCCTTGCAACGATGAAGATGAGTATCCTTGAGGTGATGAAGGTGAAGTCCTTGCAGTGAAGACGTCTTTGCAGTGATGAAGAAGTCCTGATGAAGCTGAAGTCCTTGCAGTGAAGACGTCTTTGCAGTGATGAAGAAGTCCATACAGCGATGAACAACTCCTGCAGTCAAGAAATTCTGGCAAAGATCAAGACCTGGAAACAATACAAACATGAATACATTATCTCAAAACAACTCTGTAGGGGATAATGTAGCCATTTCAAAACAAAAAAAACACAACACAATATAATGCAGAGTATATCAGCACTTCATGATTTCATGCTGTCATCTATCTTGCTACATAATTTAACCATTTTTATTGTTAGAGAAAATTTCAACTCCCTTTTGATACACAAAGAGTTAATGTCACACATCTCAAACAGAAGTAGCCTTAAAAAACTTTATCAACACAGTGCTGTCACATCCAGTACTGTTTAAACTATATAAAAAAATAAAGACGTTAGATGGCAGAACCATACCTTGCAAGAAGCAAGTTAAAGCAAACTTTAAAGTCCTGGTGATGAAGACTGAAGTCCTGGTGATGATGAAGACTGAAGTCCTGGTGATGATGAAGACTGAAGTCCAGGTGATGAGGAAGACTGAAGTGCTGGTGATGTTTAAGTTCTGGTGATGATGAAGACTGAAGTCCAGACAATGATCAAATCTGGGTGATGGTGAAGTCCTTGTGATGATGAATTTCTATCAAAGACACAAAAGAGAACACAGAGTTATTGCAAAAGAAAAACTGGAGTAAATGATGAACAAGACAAAGTTCTGTAATCATTTTTTAATCCAAAAAGGAAGAATCAAATTATCAAGGAACATTGCACAATATAACATCAATGCATCATAATTTCATACTACTTTTCTGGTAAAAAATTGCGCAATTTTAGTCCGAACATTTAAGGTGGCATGATTGTTTGGGATGTTCACCTGCCTAACAAGTGAACCATGAGGTTCTGGTTTTGATTCCCAGCCTATCCCTGTTTTCCCAGTTTGTTGGTACAGCTGAAATGAATGTCAAGTCTTGAAGGAGACTCTAAACCAGTCAGACCTGTCAGCTTACAGACTCGTGCATGTCAAAAGATCCCACCACAAGTGAAAATAGGACAGAGCAAGATCTCTCCAGACTGCTCCAACAAAATTAGCAGGTTCAATCCCCAACAGCATCTTTGAAGACAGAAAGCGGTTACCTGAATGGTGAGGGGAAAAACCAATTGCACATGCAAAAATATAAGCATTGGTAAACCTCTTTAAGCTCTAGCCGATGAAGGAAAAAACCCCAGAACTTCTATTCATAGAGAACTCCTGAACTTATTCACAATATACACTGTCAATTTCACAAATCTTCTTCAATAGCAGTGTCATCAGCGCACTTACTCAACAGAGTGGTATCCCATCCAATACAATTAAAATCATTGATATAAAGAATGAAGAGCACAAGCGACAGAACCATACCTTGATGGGAACCAATGAATGTTGACTTTTAAAGTCCTGGCAATGAAGTTATGGCAATGAAGAAGCTCTGGCAATCAAGTTGTCCTTGCAGCGATTAGATTCTTGTTGCAATGAAAAAGTTTTTACAATGAAGAAGCCCTGCAATGAGACATTCCAGCAATGATGAATTCCTAGCAGTGATGAAGACATCTTTGTGGTGATGAAGAAGTCCTTGGAGTGATGAAGACATCTTTGTGGTGATGAAGAAGTCCTAGCAGTGATGAAGACATCTTTGTGGTGATGAAGAAGTCCTTGGAGTGAAGAAGACATCTTTGTGGTGATGAAGAAGTCCTCGGAGTGAAGAAGTCATCTTTGTGGTGATGAAGAAGTCCTAGCAGTGATGAAAACATCTTTGTGGTGATGAAGAAGTCCTTGGAGTGAAGAAGACATCTTTGTGGTGATGAAGAAGTCCTTGGAGTGAAGAAGTCATCTTTGTGGTGATGAAGAAGTCCTAGCAGTGATGAAGACATCTTTGTGGTGATGAAGAAGTCCTTGGAGTGAAGAAGACATCTTTGTGGTGATGAAGAAGTCCTTGGAGTGAAGAAGTCATCTTTGTGGTGATGAAGAAGTCCTAGCAGTGATGAAGACATCTTTGTGGTGATGAAGAAGTCCTTGGAGTGAAGAAGACATCTTTGTGGTGATGAAGAAGTCCTTGGAGTGAAGAAGTCATCTTTGTGGTGATGAAGAAGTCCTAGCAGTGATGAAGACATCTTTGTGGTAATGAAGAAGCCTTGGAGTGATGAAGACATCTTTGTGGTGATGAAGAAGTCCTTGGAGTGAAGAAGTCATGTTTGTGAAGATGAAGAAGTCCTTGAAGTGAAGAAGACATCTTTGTGGTGAAGAAGTCCTTGAAGTGAAGAAGACATCTTTGTGGTGATGGAGAAGTCCTTGGAGTGAAGAAGACATCTTTGTGGTGATGAAGAAGTCCTTGGAGTGAAGAAGTCATCTTTGTGGTGATGAAGAATTCCTTTTAGCAATGAACTAGTCCTTATGACAATGAAAAAGTCCTTACCAGTGACAAAGAAGTCTTTGCAAAATGACAAAGACAAATTTGTGATGAAGAAGTCCTTGCAGAGATGAATTCCTTGCAGAGATAAAGAATTCCTTGCAGAGATGAAGAATATCTTGCAGTGAATAGTGATGAAGAAGTTCTTGAAGTGATGAAGTTCTTGAAGTGATGAAGAAGTTCTTGAAGTGATGAAAAATTACTTGCAGTGATGAAATCTTTGTAGTGACTTAGAAGTCCTAGAAACAACACATCTGCAATGACAAAGACGTCTTTGCAACAATTAACAAGTCACCAATGAAGAAGTCCTTGCATCACTAAAGTCTCAAGTTTCCCAGCAGATGTAATATCTTTCAGTAACAGATCAACACACAGACCATTAGCCAGAAATGGAAATTATACTACCATCTTAAGATAATTAACTTTTTTCAATGGACAATTGTACATATTACTGATTGGAAATATGAACTTCAAAGCTCAATACAAAAAGTATAATGGCAACCAAAACAGGTTTTTGGGGGCCTCCAGCTTCTTAATTTTTTTCTACTGTTTTTTTCTTTTCTTTATGTCTTCGTTTTATGTGTGGGGCCTCCAACCACCTTTTCTTTTCCCCATTTTTTTGTGGGGCCTCCAACCACCTTTTCTTTTTTTGTGTGGGGCCTCCAACCACCTTTTCTTTCCCCCCCTTTTTTTTTTTTTTTTGGTGGGGCCTCCAACCACCTTTTCTTTTCCCCATTTTTTGTGGGGCCTCCAACCACCTTTTCTTTCCCCCCTTTTTTTTTTTTTTTTTGTGGGGCCTCCAACCACCTTTTCTTTTCCCCTTTTTTGTGGGGCCTCCAACCACCTTTTCTTTTCCCCATTTTTTGTGGGGCCTCCAACCACCTTTTCTTTTCCCCATTTTTTTCTTTATTTGTGGGGCCTCCAACCACCTTTTCTTTCCCCCCTTTTTTTTTTTTTTTTTTTGTGGGGCCTCCAACCACCTTTTCTTTTCCCCTTTTTTGTGGGGCCTCCAACCACCTTTTCTTTTCCCCATTTTTTGTGGGGCCTCCAACCACCTTTTCTTTTCCCCATTTTTTTCTTTATTTGTGGGGCCTCCAACCACCTTTTCTTTTCCCCATTTTTTTCTTTATTTGTGGGGCCTCCAACCACCTTTTCTTTTCCCCATTTTTTTCTTTTTTTGTGGGGCCTCCAACCACCTTTTCTTTTCCCCCTTTTTCTGTTTTTTTTTCTTTGTTTTTTTTTTTGGGTAGGGCCTCCAACCACCTTTTCTTTTCCCTATTTTTTTCTTTTTGTGGGTCCTCCATTCTCCTCTTCTTTCCCACTTCTATTTTCATTTTTTGACATCCAAACTTCATGTCACTTACATAAACAGCAATTAAAAAACCCCAAACAAGCAAAAGGCCAAAGTGATGTACCAAAGAAAGGGATAAAAAAGAATACAAAAAGGCCTATACAAATTGAAGTAGGTGCACTCTGTGTCTAAGCATGTACATCCATCAATGCAAATGTGGTACTGGTTTTACAAAAGGACCGAGATAGTTGCTTCAAATAGGTCTTGGCAACATGTTTATCATAATCCTTTATAACAGTAGAGCAAATTAATTTTGTTTGCAGCACAAACTATCCATAACACACACATCCTGTTTATAATTCAGAGCATTGTGCTCATAATCAATCTTTTTGGGGTTTGGTTTTTTTCATTCCTCCACCAGAGCTCCAAGGTTCACCAATGGTGAGATTTTGCGCACGTGACCGTTTTGCCCACCATGTAGACAGCTGCATTTTGACTTTGGGGATGTATGCTGGGTATGTATGTGTTTGAGTGACCCACAGAATGCTGTGAATTATGAACTCTTTATTGTGCATATTTTATCTTCTGTATGTTCATATACATGAAGGGAATTAAGGCACTGGCAGATTTATACTTTAAGATGACCTGGGAGATTGAAATTTCTGTACTTGAAGTTGACCTGTGAGATAGTTGAATAATCTTAACCACTCAGCTATAGCACCCACTGCTCACAATCTATGACCTGGCTTCAATCCCACATTTGAGCCACCATCAAGACACCTGTTCCAGGATATTTCTTCCCTGGAGTTAACATCAGTGCTGACTCAACTGCCCTGAAAGTCCTTCAGAAACAGACAATACACACAGGCACACAACCTCTTTCTCATATATACCTGACTAGATATCCTACTCCTTTCTCCTAAATATTCGATTTTCTCAAATTTCACCCCTCCCCAAACCTCTTTATTGGTTTCAGGACAGAAAAGTGACCATTATGTCCAGGTACCATTGCATCCATCTGTCAGTGTGTTCACATGCAGGGTAAGGGTCAGGGTAAGTGTAAACATTTAGTATCAGGTTAGGGTTAAGATTAGTAGTTGGGCCTGGGCCTGTCAGTCTGGATGCATGCATCTGGACGCAATGGCATGTGGACACTATGGGTTTTTTTTATTATTATTTTTTTTTAAAATACTTTTTTCTTTCAATCACAAAGCACACTTCCCACAAAATTGTCTTTTACCCCAACACCAAAAGAAGGCTCCATGGCTTTTATATTTTTTACCCCACCACAAAAGAAAGGCCCTATAGTTGATTTTTTTTAACCCATCAAGAAAAAAGCAACTTTTTAAAAACAACTTTTCCTCAATTACTAATGTGAATGCGCATTCCAAACCCATCTCCCTGTTAACCCTTTACCTTACACTGAACACTAAATCGGAGTAAATCCTAATGAAAATTATGTAGTACCCATATTTGATTACTGTAAAGTTCCCCTCCCTCTCCCTCCCACATTTATGCATGCATATACACACTGCTACAATCAAATCTGTAAACGGTGTGTAGTATCATGCTTGCTGATAGTAAAAACTATATCAAATCCTGTTTTTATTCAGGATCATCTCTGAACCAGAAGGTTCTTAAATTCAGCTGATCTGACAAACATGACCTTTTTTAAAAAATTATGTGTGTGTACATGGTTATGTACACACACATCTTATTCACATGCTTTTCCTACATTTCACATTACATTTTCCTCAAGAGAAAAAAAAAGCACACACACACACTAATCCCTCTGCTGTACTGGTCTTTGTGGCCAGCCCTTGCATGGTTTGGCCAACACCTAGTGCGTCTGAGAAATAGACAATGGTGCACCAATGATAAAACTGATACAAAAATACACCATGTCAACAACAAAAAAAGAACATTTTAAAACACATTTTATGTGCATGTGCATGGTAGGCTTTCTGGTCCCTGTTTTTTCTTTGGAAAAAAAATTGAGGCCTTCCACCTAATTTTTTTCTCCCCATTGTTTTGATGTTTGTTTCAGAAGAAGGGGAGGGGTGGGGTGGGGGTGGGGGCAAAAATGAACAAGTTGTGAAAACAAAGTATTGATGATGAAGAAGTCCTTGTGATGATGAAGGTTGGAAATCATGGCAATGAGGTATATTGTAGTGATGATGAAAAGTCCTGAGGAGATATTCTGGTGATGATGACGTATTCACCTTAATTATAAGAAAGTCTGTACCCCGATAAAAGTCTTGGCATTGATGAAGTCTTGGTGATGAAGTCCTAGCACTGATGAAGTCTTGGCATTGAAGTTAGTTAGCACTGATGAAGTCTTGGTGATGAAGTCCTAGCACTGATGAAGTCTTGGCATTGAAGTTAGTTAGCACTGATGAAGCCTTGGCACTGATGAGGTCTTGGCACTGATGAAGTCTTGGTATTGAAATTGGCACTGATGAAGTCTTGGCATTGATGAAGTCTTGGCATTGAAATTGGCACTGATGGAAGTCTTGGCATTGATGAAGTCTTGGCACTGATGAAGTCTTGGCACTGATGAAGTCTTGGCATTGAAATTGGTACTGATAAAGCCTTGGCATTGAAATTGGCACTGATGAAGCCTTGGCATTGAAATTGGTACTGATGAAGTCCTGGTGTTGATGAAGTCTTGGTGTTGATGAAGTCCTGGTGTTGATGTTGATGAAGTCTTGGTGTTGATGAAGTCTTGGTGTTGATGAAGTCCTGGTGTTGATGTTGATGAAGTCTTGGTGTTGATGAAGTCCTGGTGTTGATGAAGTCCTGGTGTTGATGATGAAGTCCTGGTGTTGATGAAGTCTTGGTGTTGATGCTGATGAAGTCCTGGTGTTGATGTTGATGAAGTCCTGGTGTTGATGAAGTCCTGGTGTTGATGATGGTGTAAGTCCCGAGGGTGATGCAGTTCAGGTGATGATGAATAATCTTGCAACAATCAGATTCTGTTGATAAACATAAAAATACATTATAATATCAAAACAGAAAGCAGCCTATGAGAAGGAAATTAGAAAAAAAGAGAAAGAAATAAACAAACATCAAGAAACAAGAACATTACACAACATCCTACATTAACTGATGCATCATGATTTTATTCACCAACTTTTTTTGTGTGCTGCCTCATCTTCTGTGACGCTCCCGTTCTTTTTTCCCATGCTGCTAATTTCAATCTGGGAAGAGAAGAGACGAGACGATGATGTTGACAATTATTATGATTGTGTGCAGTTTTTAACTATATGAAACTGGTGCTTTTAGAATGAACTGATTATAGATTTTCAAAGTGTTTTTTTTTTAAATCTTGTTTGCTCATAAATAATAATCCAGAATTTTATTATTCCTGTGTGTATGAATACGTATGTAAGCACGCAAATGTTAAACATGTAAAGGCAAGTATGTGTTGTTTGAACAGAGAACAAAATATTATGATTTTGTATGGTGCTGTAAGCTCTGTGGTGACATGTTTGGTGTTTATTATTCTTATCATTTGATGTTCAATCCTTTTTTCAGAACCCAAGAGAATTTCTCTGTTTTGAGGTTTTGTATTTGAATTTGGACACCTTGCATGGAACAAGTAAAGTGTTTTGAGGTTTTGTATTTGAATTTGGACACCTTGCATGGAACAAGTAAAGTGTTTTGAGGTTTTGTATTGAATTGGACACCTTGCATGGAACAAGTAAAGTGTTTTGAGGTTTTGTATTTGAATTTGGATACCTTGCATGGAACGAGTAAAGGTTGACTTTTAAGCACCTGGTGATTATGAAGACGCAGTTCTGGAAATGATGAGGTTTGAGTGACGACAAAGATAGTGGTTTTGATGATGAAGTCTTGGTAATGACGAAGTTTGGGTGACAATGAAGACTGCAGTTTCAGTGTTGAAGTCCTGGTGATGATGAAAGTTCTTGGGATGACGAGATACTGTCAAAATACCAAATAAGAATACATTACCATCTCAATAGGAAAAATGGGGGCAGCTTATGAGCAAAGCAATTAAAACCAAATTAATAATAAAATCCAATCCAATCTAATCCTGATGTTTTTAGTCCTGCCGACCACTCAGGCTATAAGATAGGAAGCAACAAGTCACCATAGAACCTTGCACAGTATAACACAAATGTATCCTGACTTCATACAGTCTTACTTTCTTGTGACACATTTTTACAATTTTCTTTGTTACATCTCTTCAATTTCTTTAGTCACAGCTTTAAATTAAAAAAAAACTTTTCCAAGAGTAGTGTCATCAGGGTACTTAATCAGGAGGTACTATCTGATGCAGTACAATTAAAGTTTTTGTATAAAGAACAAACAGGAAAGGTGTCAGAATCATACCTTGAAGAGAAGAAATAAAAGTTGGCAAAGTCCTGGTGATGAGGATGTTGTTGGGATGAAGAAGTCCTTGTGGTGATGATGAAGAAGTCCTTGTGGTGATGTGAAGAAGTCCTTGTGGTGATGTGAAGAAGTCCTTGTGGTGATGATGAAGAAGTCCTTGTGGTGATGTGAAGAAGTCCTTGTGGTGATGATGAAGTCCTTGTGGTGATGATGATGAAGTCCTTGTGGTGATGATGATGAAGTCCTTGTGGTGGTGAAGAAGTCTTGTGGTGATGAAGAAGTCCTTGTGGTAATGAAGAAGTCTTGTGGTGATGAAGAAGTCTTGTGATGAAGAAGTCTTGTGAAGAAGTCTGTGTGGTAATGAAGAAGTCCTTGTGGTAATGAAGAAGTCTTGTGGTGATGAAGAAGTCCCTGCAATCAAGACAATCTGGTGAAGAGTCTGGCAATCATACAAACAGGAAAATATTAGCACCTCAAAAAAGACAACTCTCTGTAGGTGATGAGTAAGCTATTTAAAAATAAATGAATAAAGAAAATATCAAGAAAGAAATCATCACAGACTGTAGTACCCTGCTACACTAATGAATCATGACCATTCTGCCCTCTATCTTGCCTCATGTTTATTACAATTTTATCTTATTTATTATTTTATTTATCCCCACTCCCAACGTTATAATACACATAATTTGACTCTAAAAAATTTTCCACAGAAATATCATCAGACAACTTTTCTCACATGGTGCTATCAGGTCCGCTACAGTCTTAACTGTTTGTAAAAAAAAAAAAAAAAAAAAAAGGTAAAGGTGTCTCATAACCTATGTGGTCATAGGGGTCACAGACCTCTTTCTTTAGGGGCCAGCAAATTGAGGGCAGCGCCCATCTCCTCCCCCCAGCCACTTTACCTTCCTGACCCTAAAGAGGGCAGGTACCCATTGACAGCTGGGTGAACTGGGGGACTGTACTGAAACCAAGGCGTGCAGTCACCCATCCACCTGGTAACCAAGCTTCATGCAGCTTAACCTTAGCTTTGGGAAAGCTAGTGCTTTGACCACTGAGCTATCCCATATCCGCTGTTTGTATATATTTTTAAAAATATAATAGGTCATAAAAGCTTATGCAATGATGAAATGTGGTAACCCCCCCCCTCCAAACCTCCCCATAGTATATATCATTATCTCAAAAGAGAACATCGGAGCAGCTTATAAACAAGACAAAGAAATAAACCACCAACATTCTTGCTACATTTTTTTTTACAATCTTATTCTGCACATTTCTATATCTATACAAAACTCTTTCAACTGTTTGAGAATAAACACAGCACAGCATTAAATTCATTAACCTCCAAAAGTCATGTCATCAAGGCACTTTATCAACAGTGTGGTGTCGTATCCAGTACAACTGAACTTGTATTTATAAATAAAGAGTGAAGAGGACAAGTGACAGAACCATACCTTGAAGGGAACCAGCAAAAGACGATTTCTGAAGTGCTGGCAATGAAGGTGTCCTTGCAACGATGAAGATGAGTATCCTTGAGGTGATGAAGCTGAAGTCCTTGCAGTGAAGACGTCTTTGCAGTGATGAAGAAGTCCATACAGCAATGAAAAAGTCCTTGCAGTCAAGAAATTCTGACAAAGATCAAGACCTGGAAACAATACAAACAAATTCATTATCTCAAAACAACTCTGTAGGAGATAATGTGGCCATTTCAAAACAAAAAAACATAACACAATATAATGCAGAGTAATATCAGTGCTTCATGATTTCATGCTGTCATCTATCTTGTTGCATAATTTTACCATTTTTATTGCTAGTGAAAATTTCAACTCCCTTTCGATACACAAAGAGTCACCCAATGTCACACATCTCAAACAGCAGTAACCTTAAAAAACGTTATCAACATAGTGCTGTCACATCCAGTACTGTTTAAACTGTATAAAAAAAATTAAGAAGTTAGACGGCAGAACCATACCTTGCAAGAAGCAAGTTAAAGCAAACTAAATTTAAAGTCCTGGTGATGATGAAGACTGAAGTCCTGGTGATGATGAAGACTGAAGTCCTGGTGATGATGAAGACTGAAGTCCTGGTGATGATGACTGAAGTCCAGGTGATGAGGAAGACTGAAGTTCTGACAATGATCAAATCTGGGTGATGGTGAAGTTCTTGTGATGATGAATTTCTATCAGACACAAAAGAGAACACAGAGTTATTGCAAAAGAAAAAATGGAGTAACTGATGAACAAGACAAAGTTCTGTAAAGAAATCATTTTTTAATCAAAAAGGAAGAATCAAATTATCAAGGAGCATTGCACAATATAGCATCAATGCATCATAATTTCATACTGTCTACTTTTCTGGTAAAAAATCGCGCAATTTTAATCCGAACATTTAAGAAGGTGGCAGGATTGTTTGGGATGTTCACCTGCCTAACAAGTGAACCATGAGGTTCTGGTTTTGATTCCCAGTCTATCCCTGTTTTCCCAGTTTGTTGGTACAGCTGAAATGAATGTCAAGTCTTGAAGGAGACTCTAAACCAGTCAGACCTGTCAGCTTACAGACTCGTGCATGTCAAAAGATCCCACCACAAGTGAAAATAGGACAGGGCAAGATCTCTCCAGACTGCTCCAACAAAATTAGCAGGTTCAATCCCCAACAGCATCTTTGAAGTCAGAAAGCGGTTACCTGAATGGTGAGGGGGAAAACCAATTGCACATGCAAAAATATAAGCATTGGTAAACCTCTTAAGCTCTAGCCGATGAAGGAAAAAAACCCAGAACTTCTATTCATAGAGAACTCCTGAACTTATTCACAATATACACTGTCAATTTCACAAATCTTCTTCAATAGCAGTGTCATCAGCGCACTTAATCAACAGAGTGGTATCCAATCCAATACAATTAAAATCATTGATATAAAGAATGAAGAGCACAAGTGACAGAACCATACCTTGATGGGAACCAATGAATGTTGACTTTTAAAGTCCTGGTAATGAAGAAGCTCTGGCAATCAAGTTGTCCTTGCAGCGATTAGATTCTTGTTGCAATGAAAAAGTTTTTACAATGAAGAAGCCCTGCAATGAGACATTCCAGCAATGATGAATTCCTAGCAGTGATGAAGACATCTTTGTGGTGATGAAGAAGTCCTTGGAGTGAAGAAGTCATCTTTGTGGTGATGAAGAAGTCCTTGGAGTGAAGAAGTCATCATTGTGGTGATGAAGAAGTCCTTGGAGTGAAGAAGACATCTTTGTGGTGATGAAGAAGTCCTTGGAGTGAAGAAGACATCTTTGTGGTGATGAAGAAGTCCTTGGAGTGAAGAAGACATCTTTGTGGTGATGAAGAAGTCCTTTTAGCATGAACTAGTCCTTACGACAATGAAGAGGTCCTTACCAGTGACAAAGAAGTCTTTGCAAAATGACAAAGACAAAAAATTTGTGATGAAGAATTCCTTGCAGAGATGAAGTTCTTGAAGTGATGAGGAAGTTCTTGAAGTGATGAAGAAGTTCTTCAAGTAATGAAAAATTACTTGCAGTGATGAAGAAGTCCTTGAAGAGATGAAATCTTTGTAGTGACTTGGAAGTCCTAGAGGTGACGCATCTGCAATGACAAAGACGTCCTTGCAACAATGAAGAAGTCCTTGCATCACTAAAGTCTCAAGTTTCCCAGCAGATGTAAAATCTATCAGTAACAGATCAACACACATATCATTAGCTAGAAATGCAAATTAATGTTTTTTGTTCAATGGACAATTGTACATATTACTGATTGGAAATATGAACTTCAAAGCTCAATACAAAAAGTATAATGGCAACCAAAACAGGTTTTTTGGGGCCTCCAGCTTCTTAATTTTTTTCTTCTATTTTTTTTCTTTTTTTAATGTCTTCGTTTTATGTGTGGGGCCTCCAACCACCTTTTCTTTTCCCCATTTCTTTTTTTTGTGGGGCCTCCAACCACCTTTTCTTTTCCCCATTTTTTTGTGGGGCCTCCAACCACCTTTTCTTTTCCCCATTTCTTTTTTTTTGTGGGGCCTCCAACCACCTTTTCTTTTCCCCATTTTTTTCTTTTCTTTTTTTGTGGGGCCTCCAACCACCTTTTCCTTTCTCCATTTTTTTCTTTTCGTGGGTCCTCCATTCTCCTCTTCTTTCCCACTTCTATTTTCATTTTTTGACATCCAAACTTCATGTCACTTACATAAACAGCAATTAAAAAAACCTCAAACAAGCAAAAAGGTCAAAGTGATGTACCAAAGAAAGGGCTAAAAAAGAATACAAAAAAGGCCTATACAAACTGAAGTAGTTGCACTCTGTTTCTAAGCATATACATCTATCAATGCAAATGTGGTACTGGTTTTACAAAAGAACCAAGATAGTTGCTTCAAATAGGTCTTGGCAACATGTTTATCATAATCCATTATAAGACTAGAGCAGAATAATTTTGTTTGCAGCACAAACTATCCATTACACACACATCTTGTTTATAATTCAGAGCATTGTGCTCATGATCAATCTTTTTGGGGTTTGGTTTTTTTCATTCCTCCACCAGAGCTCCAAGGTTCACAAATGGCAAGATTTTGCACATGTGACTTTTTTGCCCACCATGTAGACAGCTGCATTTTGACTTTGGGGATGTATGCTGGGTATGTATGTGTTTACGTAACCCACAGAATGCTGTGAATTATGAACTCTTTATTGTGCATATTTGATCTTCTTTATGTGCATATACATGAAGGGAATTCAGGCACTGGCAGATCTATACTTTAAGATGACCTGGGAGATTGAAAATTCTGTACTTGAAGTTGACTTGGGCGATTAAAAAAATTTCCATCCTTAATTCACCAGATCCCTCTGAGTTTTGAACCCATGACTTCATGGACCCACTGGATTAAGTCGACCAGTCTTAACCACTCAGCTATAGCACCCACTGCTCACAATCTATGACCTGGCTTCGATCCCACATTTGAGCCACCATCAAGACACCTGTTCCAGGATATTTCTTCCCTGGAGTTAACATCAGTGCTGACTCCAACTCCCCTGAAAGTCCTTCAGAAACAGATGATACACACAGGCACACAACCTCTTTCCCATATATACCTGACTAGATATCCTACTCCTTTCTCCTAAATATCCAATTTTCTCAAATTTCACCCCTCCCCAAACCTCTTTATTGGTTTCAGGACAGAAAAGTGACCATTATGTCCAGGTACCATTGCATCCATCTGTCAGTGTGTTCACATGCAGGGTAAGGGTCAGGGTAAGTGTAAACAGTTAGTATCAGATTAGGGTTAAGATTAGTAGTTGGGCCTGGGCCTGTCAGTCTGGATGCATGCATCTGGACGCAATGGCATGTGGACACTATGGGTTTTTTTATTATTATTTTTTTTTAAAATACTTTTTTCTTTCAATCACAAAGCACACTTCCCACAAAATTGTCTTTTACCCCAACACCAAAAGAAGGCTCCATGGCTTTTATATTTTTTACCCCACCACAAAAGAAAGGCCCTATAGTTGATTTTTTAAAAATCCATCAAGAAAAGAGCAACTTTTTAAAAACAACTTTTCCTCAATTACTAATGTGAATGCGCATTCCAAACCCATCTCCCTGTTAACCCTTTACCTTACACTGAACACTAAATCTGAGTAAATCCTAATGAAAATTATGTAGTACCCATATTTGATTACTGTAAAGTTCCCCTCTCCCTCTCCCTCCCACATTTATGCATGCATATACACACTGCTACAATCAAATCTGTAAACGGTGTGTAGTATCATGCTTGCTGATAGTAAAAACTATATCAAATCCTGTTTTTATTCAGGATCATCTCTGAACCAGAAGGTTCTTAAATTCAGCTGATCTGACAAACATGACCTTTTTTAAAAAATTATGTGTGTGTACATGGTTATGTACACACACATCTTATGCACATGCTTTTCCTACATTTCACATTACATTTTCCTCAAGAAAAAAAAGCACACACACACACACTAATCCCTCTGCTGTACTGGTCTTTGTGGCCAGCCCTTGCATGGTTTGGCCAACAACACCTAGTGTGGCTGAGAAATAGACAATGGTGTACCAGAGATAAAACTGATACAAAAAATACACCAAGTCAACAACAAAAAAGAACATTTTAAAACACATTTTATTTGTATGTGCATGGTAGGTTTTCTGGTCCCTGTTTTTTCTTTGGAAAAAAAAATTGAGGCCTTCCACCTATTTTTTTCTCCCCATTGTTTTGATATTTGTTTCAGAAGAAGGGGAGGGAGGGGTGGGGGGGCAAAAATGAACAAGTTGTGAAAACAAAGTATTGATGTTGAAGAAGTCCTTGTGATGATGAAGGCTGGAAATCATGGCAATGAGGTATATTGAAGTGATGATGAAAAGTCCTGAGGTGATATTCTGGTGATGATGACGTATTCACATTAATGAACTCTTCAATTAATTATAAGAAAGTCTGTGCCCTGATAAAAGTCTTGGCGTTGATGAAGTCCTGGCACTGATGAAGTCTTGGCACTGATGAAGTCTTGGCACTGATGAAGTCTAGGTGATGATGAAGTTCTGGTGTGGAAATCTTGGTGTTGATGAAGTCCTGGTGTTGATGATGACGAAGTCTTGGTGTTGGTGTTGACGTAGTCCTGGTGTTGATGATGATGAAGTCCTGGTGTTGATGATGATGAAGTCCTGGTGTTGATGATGACGAAGTCTTGGTGTTGATGTTGACGTAGTCCTGGTGTTGATGATGGTGTTGATTAAGTCCTGAGGGTGATGCAGTTCAGGTGATGACGAAAAATCTTGCAACAATGAGATTCTGTTGAAAAACACAAACAGGAATACATTATAACATCAAAACAGATTGCAGCCTATGAGCAAGGAAATTTGAAAAAAAAGAAATAAACTAACATCAAGAAAGAAGTTTTACTTTTATCGAATAAACAAACAACACTCATGGATGCAAGAAGAGAACTGTGATATATTTATTGTAGAAGGCTAACGAACCCATTATGAAAAAAAAAAAAGCACAGAGAGAGAGAGAGAGAGAGAGAGAGGAGAGAGAGAGAGAGAGAGAGAGAGAGAGAGAGAGAGAGAGAGAGAGAGAATTTTGAGGGTTGTGAATGGGCTCTCATGTGCTTTTGTGCATTAAGTCCCCATGTGCGTGTGTGATTTTGTTGTCTGTTCCATGATGTTCAATGATGATGATGGGATGTGGGGAGAGGAGACGAGACGATGATGTTGACAATTATGATGAAGATAGATTTTATGATTGTGTGCAGTTCTGGTGCTTTTAGGATGAACTGATTATAGATTTTCAAAGTGTTTTTTTTAAAAATCTTGTTTGCTCATAAATAATAATCCAGAATTTTATTATTCCTGTGTGTATGAATGCGTATGTAAGCATGCAAATGTTAAACATGTAAAGGCATGTATGTGTTGTTTGAACAGAGAACAAAATGTGATGATTTTGTATGGTGCTGTAAGCTCTGTGGTGACATGTTTGGTGTTTGTTCTTGTTATCATTTGATGTTCAATCCTTTTTTCAGAACCCAAGAGAATTTCTCTGTTTTGAGGTTTTGTATTTGAATTTGGACACCTTGCATGGAACAAGTAAAGTGTTTTGAGTTTGTATTTGAATTTGGACACCTTGCATGGAACAAGTAAAGTGTTTTGAGGTTTTGTATTTGAATTTGGACACCTTGCATGGAACAAGTAAAGTGTTTTGAGGTTTTGTATTTGAATTTGGACACCTTGCATGGAACAAGTAAAGTGTTTTGAGGTTTTGTATTTGAATTTGGACACCTTGCATGGAACAAGTAAAGTGTTTTGAGGTTTTGTATTTGAATTTGGACACCTTGCATGGAACAAGTAAAGTGTTTTGAGGTTTTGTATTTGAATTTGGACACCTTGCATGGAACAAGTAAAGTGTTTTGAGGTTTTGTATTTGAATTTGGATACCTTGCATGGAACAAGTAAAGGTTGACTTTTAAGTACCTGGTGATAATGAAGACGCAGTTCTGGAAATATGTTGTCTTGGTAATGACGAGGTTTGAGTGACAATGAAGATAAGTGGTTTTGATGATGACGAAGTTTGGGTGACGATGAAGACTGCAGTTTCAGTGTTTAAGTCCTGGTGATGATGAAAGTTCTTGGGATTATGAGATACTGTCAAAAAAACAAACAAGAATACATTACCATCCCAAAAGGAAAAAAAGCAGCTTATGAGCTTAGTAATTAAAACCAAATTAATAATAAAATCCAATCCAATCTAATCCTGATGTTTATAGTCCTGCCGACCACTCAGGCCATGAGATAGGAAGCAACAAGTCGCCACAGAACCTTGCACAGTATAACATAAATGCATCCTGACTTCATACAGTCTTACTTTCTTGCGACACATTTTTACAATTTCTTCCGTACATCTCTTCAATTTCTTTAGTCACAGCTTTAAATTAAAAAAATTTCAAGTGCAGTGTCATCAGGATACTTAATCAGGAGGTAGTATCCGATGCAGTACAATTAAAGTTTTTTGTATAAAGAACAAACAGGAAAGGTGTCAGAATCATACCTTGAAGAGAAGAAATAAAAGTTGGCGAAGTCCTAGTGATGAGGGTGTTGTTGGGATGAAGAAGTCCTTCTGATGATGAAGAAGTCCTTGTGGTGATGAAGAAGAAGTCGTTGTGGTGATGAAGAAGTCCTTGTGGTGATGATGATGAGGTCCTTGTGGTGATGATGATGAAGTCCTTGTGGTGATGATGAAGTCCTTGTGGTGATGAAGTCCTTGTGGTGATGATGATGAAGTCCTTGTGGTGATGATGATGAGGTCGTTGTGGTGATGAAGTCCTTCTGGTGATAATAAAGAAGTCTTTCTGGTGATGATGACAAAGTCCTTGTGGTGATGATGACGAGGTCCTTGTGGTGATGACGAGGTCCTTGTGGTGATGATGACGAAGTCCTTCTGGTGATGATGAAGTCCTTCTGGTGATGATGAAGTCCTTCTGGTGATGATGAAGATGTTTTTCTGGTGATGATGAAGATGTCCTTCTGGTGATGATGAAGTCCTTGTGGTGATGATGAAGTCCTTGTGTGATGTTGATGAAAGTCTTGTGAAGACAAAGTCCTTGCAACAATGAAGAAGTCTTGTGAAGACAAAGTCCTTATGACAATGAAGACGTCTTGTGAAGACAAAATCCTTGTGATGATGAAGTCTTGTGGTGATGATGAAGTCTTGTGAAGACAAAGTCCTCCCTGCAAACAAGACATTTTGGTGAAGAGTCGGGCAATCATACAAATAGGATAGGATTTTTTTTTTTGAAGGAATATATTAGCACATCAAAAAAAAAGGCAATTCTCTGTAGGTGATGAGTAAGCTATTAAGAATAAATGAATAATAAAGAAAATATCAAGAAAGAAATCCTCACAGACTGTAGTACCCTGCTACACTAACCATTCTGCCTTCCATATTGCTACATGTTTATTACAATTTCATTTTCTACATTTTTTTTACTCTGCCCCAGCTTTATAATATACAGAATTTAAATATAAAAAATCTTCCAAAGAAGTCTCATCAGACAACTTTTCTCACATGGTGCTATCAGGTCCACTGCAGTCTTAACTGCTCGTAAAAAAAAAAAGAAATAAAAAGGTAAAGGTGTCCCATAACCTATGCGGTCATAGGTGAGCGAGGCGTCAGACTTCAGCTTTTCTAGAGGCCAGCATATTGAGGGCGGTACCCATCTCCTCCCCCTAGCTACTTTACCTTCCCTGACCCTAAAGAGGGCAGGTACCCATTGACAGCTGGGTGAACTGGGGGACTGTACTGAAACCAAGGCGTGCAAACAGTCACCCATCCACCTGGTAACCAAGCTTGATGCAGCTCAACCTTAGCTTGGGGAAAGTGAGTGCTCTGACCACTGAGCTATCCCATATCCACTGTTTGTATATTTTTTTTAAAAAAATGATAGGTCAGAAGTTTTTGCAATGATGAAATACGGTAAAAAAAAAAAAAAAAAAAAAAAAAAAAACCACCAAAAACTTCAAACCCCAAAGAAGAGTATTATTATCTCAAAAGAGAACATTGGAGCAGCTTATAAACAAGATGATTAAAGAAATAGACTACAGACCATAGCAGAGTATAAATACTAATGCACCCTGACTTCATACAGTCTACATTCTTGATACATTTTTTTTTTTTTACAATTTTATCTAGTAATTTCTATTTATACAAAACTTTCAACTGTTTGAGAATAATCTATCTATCTGTCTATCTATCTATCTATCTATCTATCAGAGGCAACCTCTGACCTGACAAAATAAGAATAAACACAGCATTAAATTCATTAACCTCCAAAAGTCATGTCATCAAGGCACTTTATCAACAGTGTGGTGTCAGATCCAGTACAACTGAGCTTGTGTAAATAAAGAATGAAGAGGACAAGTGACAGAACCATACCTTGAAGGAAACCAGCCAAAGAGGATTTCTAAAGTGCTGGCATTGAAGGTGTCCTTACAATGATATAGTTTTTGCAATGAAGAAGAAGAGTGTCCTTGTGGTGATGAAGATGTCCTGATGAAGCTGAAGTCCTTGCAGTGAAGATGTCTTTGCAGTGATGAAGAAGTCCATACAGCAATCAAGACCTGGAAACAATACAAACATGAATACATTATCTCAAAACAACTCTGTAGGGGATAATGAAGCCATTTCAAAACAAAAAAAACCATAACACAATATAATGCAGAGTTACATCAGCGCTTCATGATTTCATGCTGTTATCTATCTTGCTATATAAATTAACCATTTTTATCGGTACAGAAAATTTCAACTTCCTTTTGATACACAAAGAATCACTGTCACACATCTCAAACAGCAGTAGCCTTAGAAAACTTTATCAATATGGTGCTATCACATCCAGTACTGTTTAAACTGTATAAAGAATTTAGAAGTTAGATGGCAGAATCATACCTTA
This sequence comes from Stramonita haemastoma, assembly GCA_030674155.1. NCBI lineage: Eukaryota > Metazoa > Mollusca > Gastropoda > Neogastropoda > Muricidae > Stramonita > Stramonita haemastoma. Next base: position 3,102,590 of record CM060319.1, on the reverse strand, counting down.
CGGGAAGCAAGTTAAAGCAAACTTTAAAGTACTGGTGATGATGAAGACTGAAGTCCTGGTGATGATGAAGTCTGAAGTCCTGGTGATGATGAAGACTGAAGTCCTGGTGATGATGAAGTCTGAAGTCCTGGTGATAATGAAGACTGAAGTCCTGGTGATGATGGAGACTGAAGTCCTGGTGATGATGAAGTCCCGACAATGATCAAATCTGGGTGATAGTGAAGTCCTTGTGATGAATTTCTATCAAAGACACAAAAGTGAACACAAAATTATTGCAAAACAGAAACTGGAGTAACTGATGAGCAAGACAAGTTCTGTAAAGAAATCATTCTTTAATAAAAAAGGAAGACTCAAATTATCAAAGACCAGACTGTATAACATAAATGCATCATGATTTCAAAAAGTTGCGTAATTTTGGTCAGAACATTTCAGAAGGAAGGTGGCAGGATTGTCTGGGATGTTCACCTGCCTAACAAGTAAACCATGAGGTTCTGGTTTTAATTCCCAGCCTAGCCCTGGTTTCCCAGTTTGTTGGTACAACTGAAATGAATCTATTTTATTTATTTGTTTTATTTATTCTTTTATATTGAGGATAATGGAATAAGCACTCTATGTTTTTACATCCAGTCCCTGTGTGTATGCAGTTTTGTAAATATTGTCATCTGTTCCCACTGGCACACAATGGCCTACTCTTACAAAAAGCAGAACAGGATTTAACATGTGTGCAAGATTTTCTGCATGCGTTCACACATGGGGCCTTGGTTTATAGTCTCGTCTAAAAGATTTTGGGGGGAAGTGGAGTCAGCACTGATGTTAACTCCAGAGAAAAAATCCCCTCAAATGGGAATCGAACCCGGGTCGTCAAATTGCGAGCACAATGTTCTGACCACAAGGTTATCCTGTCCCCGTCCCGTCAAGTCTTTCCAAGGAGACTTGAAACCAGTCAGACCTGTGTGCTTATGGACTCATGCATGTCAAAAGATCCCACCACAAGAGAAAATAGGACAGAACAGGGAGACTGTTCTGACAAAATTAGCAGGTTCAATCCCCAACAGTATCTCCAAAGTGAGGGGGAAAAACCAATTGCATATGGAAAAATGTCAGCATTGCTAAACCTCTAAGAAGGGATGAAGGCAAAAAATCAGAACATTTCTATTCATAGAATACTCCTGGACTTATTCACAACATACACTGTCAGTTTCACAAATCTTCATGGGCAGTGTCATCAGAGCACTTGATCAACAAAGTGGTATCAAATGCACTGCAATTAACATCATTTATATAAAGAATGAACAGCACAAGTGACAGAACCGTACCTTGATGGGAACCAACAAATGCTGACTTTTAAAGTCCTGGTAATGAAGAAGTTCTTTAAAGTGAAGTAGTCCTTGGAGTCACGAGAATCTTGAAGCAATGAAGTTCTGGCAAAGAAGAAGTCCTGGCAATGAAGAAATCCTGGCAAAGAAGTCCTGGCAATGAAGAAGTCCTGGCAGTGATTCTTGCTGCAATGAAAAAGTCTTTACAATGAAGAAGTCATTGCAATGAGAAGTCCTTGGAGTGGTGAAGACATCTTTGTGGTGATGAAGTCCTTGAAGTGGTGAAGACATCTTTGTGGTGATGAAGTCCTTGGAGTGATGAAGACATCTTTGTGGTGATGAAGTCCTTGTGGTGATGAAGACATCTTTGTGGTGATGAAGTCCTTGGAGTGAAGACATCTTTGTGGTGATGAAGTCCTTGGAGTGATGAAGACATCTTTGTGGTGATGAAGACATCTTTGTGGTGATGAAGACATCTTTGTGGTGATGAAGTCCTTGGAGTGATGAAGACATCTTTGTGGTGATGAAGTCCTTGGAGTGATTTATATATATTTTTTTAATTAGATTTAAAAAAAATTGAATTTAATTTTTATTTGATTGGTTGATTTTTTACTTTATTCATTTAAAAAAAAAATTTTTTATTTATTAATTTTTATTTAATTATTTATTTATTTGCATCTTTTTATATTTTATTTTTATTTTTTGTTATATTTTATTTTATTCTTATCTATTTTATTTTAGTTTTATTTTATATATTCTTTGTGATGATGAAGTCTTTGGAGTGATCAAGACATCTTTGTGGTGATGAAGTCCTTGGAGTGATGAAGACATCTTTGTGATGATGAAGTCCTTGGAGTGAAGAAGAAGTCCTTTCAGCAATGAAGAAGTCCTTACCAGTGACAAAGAAGTCTGTGCAAAATGATAAAGACAACTTTGTGGTGATGAAGAAGTCCTTTCAGGAATGTAGAAACCTCCGCAGTGATGAAGTAGTCATTGTCATGACAAAGAAGTCCTTGTGGCAAAGAAAAAGTCCTGCAGAAATGAAGAAGTCCTTGCAGTGACTAAAAAGTCCTAGCAGCAATTAACAAGTCACCAATGAAGAAGTCCTTGCATCACTAAAGTCTCAAGTTTCCCAGCAGATGTAATATCTATCAGTAATAGATCAATACACAGATCATTAGCCAGAAATGCAAATTATAGTTACCATCTTAAGACATTGATTATTTTCAATGGACAATTGAACGCATTTTCTGATTTGAAAAATGAACTTCAAAACTCAATACAAAACGTATAATGACGACCAAAACAGTTTTTAGGGGCCTCCAGCTTATTTTTCCTTTTTTTTTTTTTCTCTTCATTCGTTGTGTAGGGCCTCCAACCACCTTTTCTTTTCCCCCCCCTTTTTTTGTGGGGCCTCCAACCACCTTCTCTTTTCCCCTTTTCTTTTCTTTTCTTTTTGTGGGGCCTCCAACCACCTTCTCTTTTCCCCTTTTTTTTTCTTTTCTTTTTGTGGGGCCTCCAACCACCTTCTCTTTTCCCCTTTTTTTTTTTTTGTGGGGCCTCCAACCACCTTTTCTTTTCCCCATTTTTCTTTTTTTTTATGGGGCCTTCAACCACCTTTACTTTTCCCCATTTTTTTGTGGGGCCTCCAACCACCTTTTCTTTTCCCCATTTTTTTGTGGGGCCTCCAACCACCTTTTCTTTTCCCCATTTTTTTCTTTTTGTGGGTCCTCCATTCTCCTCTTCTTTCCCACTTCTATTTTCATTTTTTGACATCCAAACTTCAGGTCACTTACATAAACAGCAATTAAAAAACCCCAAACAAACAAAAAGGCCAAAGTGATGTACCAAAGAAAGGGATAAAAAAAAGAATACAAAAAAGGCCTATACAAACTGAAGTAGGTGCACTCTGTTTCTAAGCATGTACATCCATCAATGCAAATGTGGTACTGGTTTTACAAAAGAACCGAGATAGTTGCTTCAAATAGGTCTTGGCAACATGTTTATCATAATCCATTATAAGACTAGAGCAGATTTGTTTGCAGCACAAACTATCCATTACACACATCTTGTTTATAATTCAGAGCATTGTGCTCATGATAAATCTTTTTGGGGTTTGGTTTTTTTCATTCCTCCACCAGAGCTCCAAGGTTCACCAATGGTGAGATTTTGCACATGTGACTGTTTTGGCCACCATGTAGACAGCTGCATTTTGACTTTGGGGATGTACGCTGGGTATGTATGTGTTTACGTAACCCACAGAATGCTGTGAATTATGAACTCTTTATTATGCATATTTGATCTTCATTATGTGCATATACATGAAGGGAATTAAGGCACTGGCAGATCTATACTTTAAGGTGACCTGGGAGTTTGAAAATTCTGTACTTGAAGTTGACCTGAGAGTGTAAAAATTTCCATCCTGAATTCACCAGATCCCTCTGAGTTTTTGAACCCATGACTTCATGGACCCACTGGATTAAGTTGAATAATCTTAACCACTCAGCTATAGCACCCACTGCTCACAATCTATGGCCTGGGTTCGATCCCAGGTTTGAGCCCCTATCAAGACACCTGTTCTAGGATATTTTTTTCCCTGGAGTTAACAGTGCTGACTCCACTCCTCTGAGAGTCATTCACATGAGACTTTAAACTGGGGTCCCATGTGTGAACACACTCTAAACAGCTAGTGCACACGTAAGAATTGGTCTGTCTTTCAGAAGAGTAGGCCATTGTGTGTCAGAAACAGATCACAAAGTATTGATGTTGCACAAGTCCTTGTGATGATGAAAGCTGAAAATCATGGTGATGAGCTATATTGTAGTGATGATGAAAAGTCCTGAGGAGATATTCTGGTGATGATGAAGTATTCACCTTAATTATAATATCACCTTAATTATAATAAAGTCTGTACCCTGATAAAAGTCTTGGCATTGATGAAGTCTTGGCATTGAAATTAGCATTGATGAAGCCTTGGCACTGATGAAGTCTTGGCACTGATGAAGTCTTGGCACTGATGAAGTCTTGGCACTGATAAAGTCTTGGCACTGATGAAGTCTTGGCATTGATGAAGCCTTGGCACTGATAAAGTCTTGGCACTGATAAAGTCTTGGCACTGATGAAGTCTTGGCATTGATGAAGTCTTGGCATTGATGAAGTCTTGGCATTGATGAAGTCTTGGCACTGATGAAGTCTTGGCACTGATGAAGTCTTGGCATTGAAATTAGCACTGATGAAGTCTTGGCACTGATGAAGTCTTGTCATTGATGTAGTCTTGGCATTGAAATTAGCACTGATGAAGCCTTGGCACTGATGAAGTCTTGGCACTGATGAAGTCTCGTCATTGATTAAGTCTTGGAATTGAAATGAGCACTGATGAAGCCTTGGAACTGATAAAGTCTCGTCATTGATTAAGTCTTGGCACTAAAATTGGCATTGATGAAGTCTTGGCATTGAAATTGGCACTGATGAAGCCTTGGTACTGATGAAGTCCTGGTGTTGATGAAGTCTAAGCACTGATGAAGTCCTGGTGTTGATGAAGTCCTGGTGTTGATGTTGATGAAGTCCTGGTGTTGAAGTCCTGGTGTTGAAGTCTTGATGTTGATGAAGTCTTGATGTTGATGAAGTCCTGGTGTTAATGATGAAGTCCTGGTGTTAATGTTGATGAAGTCCTGGTGTTAATGTTGATGAAGTCCTGGTGTTGATGTTGATGAAGTCCTGGTGTTGATGATGATGAAGTGCTGGTATTGATGTTGATGAAGTCCTGGTGTTGATGCTGATAAAGTCCTGGTGTTGATGATGATGAAGTTCTGGTGTTGATGATGATGAAGTGCTGGTGTTAATGTTGATGAAGTGCTGGTATTGACGTTGATGAAGTGCTGGTATTGACATTGATAAAGTGCTGGTGTTGATGCCGATAAAGTCCTGGTGTTGATGATGATGAAGTGCTGGTGTTGATGTTGATGAAGTGCTGGTGTTGATGCCGATAAAGTCCTGGTGTTGATGATGAAGTCCTGGTGTTGATGAAGTGCTGGTGTTGATGCTGTCCTGGTGTTGATGATGAAGTGCTGGTGTTGATGAAGTCCTGGTGTTGATTAAGTCCTGAGGGTGATGCTGTTCAGGTGATGATGACAAATCTTGCATCAATGAGATTCTGTTGAAAAACACTCTTGCATCAATGAGATTCTGTTGAAAAACACAAACAGGAATACATTACAATATCAAAACAGAAAGCAGCCTATGAGCAAGGAAATGAGAGAAAAAAAGAAATAAACATCAAGAAAGAAGAAGTTTTTGCAATGATGAAATATGGTAGAAAACAACAACAAACCCCCCCACCTTCAAACCCCAAAGAAGAATACATTATCATCTCAAAAGAGAACACTGGAGCTGCCTATAAACAAGACAGAAATAAACCACAGACCATAGTACAGTTTAAACATTAATGCACCGACTTCATACAGTCTACATTCTTGCTACACATTTTTACAGTTTTAATCAGTGCATTTCTATTTATATCAAACTCTTTTTCAACTGTTTGAGAATAAACACAGCATTAATTTCATTAACCTCTAAAAGTTGTGTCATCAAGGCACTTCATCAATAATGTAGAGTCAGATCCAGTATAACTGAACTTGTATAAAGAATGAAGAGGGCAAATGACAGAGCAATACCTTGAAGGGAACCAGCAAAAGAGGATTTCTGAATTAGTGAAGTGAAGTGTAGGTGTCTTTGCAATGATGAAGGAGCTTTTGCAATGATGAAGATGTCCTTGTAGTGATGTAGCTTTTGTTATGATGAAGATGTCCTTGTAGTGATGTAGTTTTTACAATGAAGAAGAAGAGTGTCCTTGTGATGACGATGCTCTGATGAAGCTGAAGTCCTTGCAGTGAAGACGTCTTTGCAGTGATGAAGAAGTCCATACAGCGATGAGCAAGTCCTTGCAGTCAAGAAATTCTGGCAAAGATCAAGACCTGGAAACAATACAAACAGCAATACATTATCTCAAAACAATCTCTGCAGGTAGTAATGAAGCCATTTCAAAATAAACAAAAAAATCTTTAACACAATATAATGCAGAGTAACATTAATGCTTCATGATTTCATGCTGTCCACTATCTTGCTACATATTTTTACTATTTTTTGTCGGTAGAGAAAATTTCAATGTCCTTTCAATTCTCAAAGAGTCACTGTCACACACAAAGCATCACTGTCACACATCTCAAACAGCAGTAACCTTAGAAAGCTTTATCAACACGGTGCTATCACATCCAGTGCTGCTTAAACTGTATAAAGAATTTAGACATTAGATGGCAGACCCATACCTTACAAGGAGCAAGTTAAAGCGAACTTTAAAGTACTGGTGATGATGAAGACTGAAGTTCTGGTGATGATGATGACTGAAGTCCTGGCGATGATGAAGACTGCAGTTCTGGTGATGACGAAGACTGCAGTTCTGGTGATAATGAAGACTGCAGTTCTGGTGATGATGAAGACTGCAGTTCTGGTGATGATGAAGACTGCAGTTCTGGTGATGATGAAGACTGCAGTTCTGGTGATGATGAAGACTGCAGTTCTGGTGATGATGAAGACTCAAGTTCTGGTGATGTTAAAGTCCTGGTGATGACAAAGACTGTCTGGTCATGATGAAGACTGAAGTCCTGGTGATGATGAAGACTGAAGTCCTGGTGAGGATGAAAGCTGAAGTCCTGGTGATGATGAAGACTGAAGTCCTGGTGATGATGAAGACTGAAGTCCCGACAATGATCAAATCTGGGTGATGGTGAAGTTCTTGTGATGATGAATTTCTATCAGACACAAAAGAGAACACAGAATCATTGCAAAAGAAAAACTGGAGTAATTTATGAGCAAGACAAAGTTCTGTGATCATTTTTTAAATAAAAAAGGAAGAATCAAATTATAACAGAACATTGCACAATATAACATCAATGCATCATAATTTCATAGTATCTACTCATCTGGTAAAAAATTGCACTTTTTAATCCGAACATTTAAGGTGGCAGGATTGTTTGGGATGTTCACCTGCCTAACAAGTGAACCACGAGGTTCTGGTTTTAATTCCAAACCTTTCCCTGTTTTCCCAGTTTGTTGATACAGTTGAAATGAATGTCGTCTTTCCACAGACACACTAAACCAGTCAGACCTATGAGCTTACAGACTCCTGGAAGTCAAAAGATCCCAACCACTTGTGAAAGTAAAACAGAGCAAGGAGATCTCTCCAGACTGTTCTGACAAAACTAGCAGGTTCGATCGCCAACAGTGTCTCTGAAGTCAGAATGCGGTTACCTTAATGATGGTGGTGGTTTTTTTTGGGGGGACAAGTTGTATACACAAAAATATCAACATTGATAAACCTCTTAAGCTCTAGCCAATGAAGAGAAAAAAAAAAAATTGCTATTCACAGAGAACTCCCGAACTTGTTCACAATGTACACTGTCAATTTAAAAAATCTTCAATAACAGTGTCATCAGGGCACTTAATCAACAGAGTGGTATCAATTGCACTGCAAATAAAATCATTTATATAAAGAATGAAGAGCACAAGTGACAGAACCATACCTTGATGGGAACCAATGAATGTTGACATCTTAAGTCCTGGCAATGAAGAAGCTCTGGCAATCAAGTTGTCCTTGCAGCGATTAGATTCTTGTTGCAATGAAAAAGGTTTTACAATGAAGAAGCCCCGCAATGAGACATTCCAGCAATGATGAATTCCTAGCAGTGATGAAGACATCTTTGTGGTGATGAAGAAGTCCTTGGAGTGAAGAAGTCATGTTTGTGAAGATGAAGAAGTCCTTGGAGTGAAGAAGTCATCTTTGTGGTGATGAAGAATTCCTTTTAGCAATGAACTAGTCCTTATGACAATGAAGAAGTCCTTACCAGTGACAAAGAAGTCTTTGCAAAATGACAAAAGACAAATTTGTGGTGATGAAGAAGTCCTTGCAGAGATGAAGAAATCCTTGAAAGATGAAGAATTCCTTACAGAGATGAAGAATTCCTTGCAGAGATGAAGAATTCATTGCAGTGATGAATTCCTTGCAGTGATGAAGTTCTTGAAGTGATGGAGAAGTTCTTGAAGTGATGAAGAATTCCTTGCAGAGATAAAGAATTCCTTGCAGTGATGAAGAGGTCCTTGCAGTGATGAAGAAGTCCTAATAGCAATGCATCTGCAATGACAAAGTCCTTGCAACAATTAACAAGTCACCAATGAAGAAGTCCTTGCATCACTAAAGTCTCAAGTTTCCCAGCAGATGTAAGATCTATCAGTAATAGATCAACACACATATCATTAGCTAGAAATGCAAATTATAGTACCATCTTAAGACAATGTTTTTTGTTCAATGGACAATTGAACACATTTTATGATATGAAATATGAACTTCAAAACACAATACAAAATGGCAACCAAAACAGTTTTGGGAGCCTCCAGCTTCTTATTTTTTTCCATATGTTCTTTTCTTTTTCTCTTTATTCTATGTGTTGGGCCTCCAACCACCTTTTCTTTTCCCCTTTTTTTCTTTTCTTTTTTTGTGGGGCCTCCAACCACCTTTTCTTTTCCCCTTTTTTTTCTTTTCTTTTTTTGTGGGGCCTCCAACCACCTTTTCTTTTCCCCCTTTTTTTTGTGGGGCCTCCAACCACCTTTTCTTTTCCCCTTTTTTTTTCTTTTCTTTTTTTGTGGGGCCTCCAACCACCTTTTCTTTTCCCCATTTCTTTTTTTGTGTGGGGCCTCCAACCACCTTTTCTTTTCCCCAAGTTGTAAAAACAAAGTTGAACAAGTTGTATAAACAAAGTACTGATGTTGCAGAAGTCCTTGTGAGGATGAAGGCCGGAAATCATGGCAATGAGGTATATTGTAGTGATGATGAAAAGTCCTGAGGTGATATTCTGGTGATGATGAAGTATTCACCTTAATTATAAGAAAGTCTGTACCCTGATAAAAGTCTTGATGAAGAGGAAGTCTTGGCATTGATGAAATCTTGGCATTGAAGTTAGTTAGCACTGATGAAGTCTTGGCACTGATGAAGTCTCGGCACTGATGTAGTCTTGGCATTGATGAAGTCTTGGCATTGAAATTAGTTAGCACTGATGAAGCCTTGGCATTGATGAAGTCTTGGCACTGATGAAGTCTTGGCATTGATGAAGTCTTGGCACTGATGAAGTCTTGGCATTGAAATTAGTTAGCACTGATGAAGCCTTGGCATTGATGAAGTCTTGGCATTGATGAAGTCTTGGCATTGACATTTGCACTGATGAAGCCTTGGCACTGATGAAGTCCTGGTGTTGATGAAGTCTAAGCACTGATGAATTCCTGGTGTTGATGAAGTCCTGGTGTTGATGAAGTCTTGGTGTTGATGAAGTCTTGGTGTTGATGAAATCCTGGTGTTGATGATGATGTTGATTAAGTCATGAGGGTGATGCTGTTCAGGTGATGATGACAAATCTTACAACAATGAGATTCTGTTGAAAAACACAAACAGGAATACATTACAATTTCAAAACAGAAAGCAGCCTATGAGCAAGGTAATTAGAAAAAAAAAAGAAATACACATCAAGAAAGAAGAAGTTTTTGCAATGATAAAATGTGGTAAAAAAAATTAAATTAAAAAAAACATCAACAAAAAACCCCCTTCAAACCCCAAAGAAGAGTACATTATTATCTCAAAAGAGAACAATGGAGCTGCTTACAAACAAAACGATTAAAGAAATAAACCACAGACCATAGTACAGTATAAACATTAATGCACCGACTTCATACAGTCTACATTCTTGCTACACATTTTTACAGTTTAAATCAGTGCATTTCTATGTAAAACTCTTTCAACTGTTTGAGAATAAAAACAGCATTAATTTCATTAACCTCTAAAAGTTGTGTCATCAAGGCACTTCATCAAAAATGTAGAGTCAGATCCAGTACAACTGAACTTGTATAAAGAATGAAGAGGGCAAGTGACAGAGCAATACCTTGAAGGGAACCAGCAAAAGAAGATTTCTGAAGTGGTGAAGTGAAGTGAAATGAAGGTGTCCTTGCAATGATGAAGGAGCTTTTGCAATGATGAAGATGTCCTTGTAGTGATGGAGCTTTTGCAATGATGATGATGTCCTTGTAGTGATGTAGCTTTTGCAATGATGAAGATGTCCTTGTAGTGATGTGGCTTTTTGCAATGATGAAGATGTCCTTGTAGTGATGTAGCTTTTGCAATGATGATGATGTCCTTGTAGTGATGTAGCTTTTTGCAATGATGAAGATGTCCTTGTAGTGATGGAGCTTTTTGCAATGATGAAGATGTCCTTGTAGTGATGTAGCTTTTGCAATGATGAAGATGTCCTTGTAGTGATGTAGCTTTTGTTATGATGAAGATGTCCTTGTAGTGATGTAGTTTTTACAATGAAGAAGAAGAGTGTCCTTGTGATGAGATGCTCTGATGAAGCTGAAGTCCTTGCAGTGAAGACGTCTTTGCAGTGATGAAGAAGTCCTGATGAAGCTGAAGTCCTCGCAGTGAAGACGTCTTTGCAGTGATGAAGAAGTCCATACAGCGATGAACAAGTCCTTGCAGTCAAGAAATTCTGGCAAAGATCAAGACCTGGAAACAATACAAACAGCAATACATTATCTCAAAACAATCTCTGCAGGTGGTAATGAAGCCATTTCAAAATAAACAAAAACATCTTAATACAATATAATGCAGAGTAACATTAATGCTTCATGATTTCATGCTGTCCACTATCTTGCAACATATTTTTACCATTTTTGTCGGTAGAGAAAATTTCAATGTCCTTTCAATACACAGAGTCACTGTCACACACAAAGAGTCACTGTCACACACAAAGAGTCACTGTCACACATCTCAAACAGCAGTAACCTTAGAAAGCTTTATCAACACGGTGCTATCACATCCAGTGCTGCTTAAACAGTATAAAGAATTTAGACATTAGATGGCAGACCCATACCTTGCAAGGAGAAAGTTAAAGCGAACTTTAAAGTACTGGTGATGATGAAGACTGAAGTTCTGGTGATGATGAAGTCCTGGTGATGATGATGACTGCAGTTCTGGTGATGATGAAGACTGCAGTTCTGGTGATGATGAAGACTGCAGTTCTGGTGATGATGAAGACTGCAGTTCTGGTGATGATGAAGACTGCAGTTCTGGTGATGTTAAAGTCCTGGTGATGACAAAGACTGAAGTCCTGGTGATGAAGACTGAAGTCCTGGTGATGATGAAGACTGAAGTTCTGGTGATGATGAAGACTGAAGTCCTGGTGAGGATAAAGTCCTGGTGATGATGACGACTGAAGTTCTGGTGATGATGAAGTCCTCACAATGATCAAATCTGGGTGATGTTGAAGTCCTTGTGATAATGAATTTCTATCAAAGGCACAAAAGAGAACACAGAATCATTGCAAAAGAAAACCTGGAGTAATTTATGAGCAAGACAAAGTTCTGTAAAGAAATCATTTTTTAAATAAAAAGAGGTCCTTGCAGTGATGAAGAAGTCATAGAAGTAATGCATCTGCAATGACAAAGAAGTCCTTGCAACAATTAACAAGTCACCAATGAAGAAGTCCTTGCATCACTAAAATCTCAAGTTTCCCAGCAGATGTAAGATCTATCAGCAATAGATCAACACACATATCATTAGCTAGAAATGCAAATTATAGTACCATCTTAAGACAATGTTTTTTGTTCAATGGACAATTGAACACATTTTATCATTTGAAATATGAACTTCAAAACACAATACAAAATGTATAATGGCAACCAAAACACAGTTTTGGGAGCCTCCAGCTTCTTATTTTTCCCCTGTTTTTTTCTTTTCTTTTTCTCTTCATTCTATGTGTAAGGCCTCCAACCACCTTTTCTTTTCCCCTTTTTTTCTTTTCTTTTTTTGTGGGGCCTCCAACCACCTTTTCTTTTCCCCTTTTTTTTGTGGGGCCTCCAACCACCTTTTCTTTTCCCCATTTTTTTTGTCCAACCACCTTTTCTTTTCCCCCTTTTTTCTCTTTTTTTTGTGGGGCCTCCAACCACCTTTTCTTTTCCCCATTTTTTTGTCCAACCACCTTTTCTTTTCCCCATTTTTTTCTTTTCTTTTTTTTGTGGGCCTCCAGCCACCTTTTCTTTTCCCCATTTTTTTGTGTTTCTTTTTGTGGGCCCTCCAACCACCTTTTCTTTTCCCCCTTTTTTCTGTTTTTTTCTTCGTTTTTTTGGGTGGGGCCTTCCACCACCTTTTCTTTTCTCCATTTTTTTCTTTTTGTGGGTCCTCTATTCTCTTCTTCTTCCCACTTCTATTTCATTTTTTGACATCCAAACTTCATGTCACTTACATAAACAGCAATTAAAAAAACCCAAACAAGCAAAAAGGCAAAGTGATGTACCAAAGAAAGGGATTAAAAAAAAAAAGAATACAGAAAAGGCCTATACAAACTGAAGTAGTTGCACTCTTGTTTCTAAGCATGTACATCCATCAATGCAAATGTAGTACTGGTTTTACAAAAAAAACCCAAGATAGTTGCTTCAAATAGGTCTTGGCAACATGTTTATCATAATCCATTATAAGACTAGAGCAGATTTGTTTGCAGCACAAACTATCCATTACACACATCTTGTTTATAATTCAGAGCATTGTGCTCATGATCAATCTTTTTGGGGTTTGGTTTTTTTCATTCCACTACCAGAGCTCCAAGGTTCACCAATGGTGAGATTTTGCACATGTGACCGTTTTGCCCACCATGTAGACAGCTGCATTTTGACTTTGGGGATGTATGCTGGGTATGGGCTTGTTTACGTAAACCACAGAATGATGTGAATTATGAACTCTTTCTTATGCATATTTAATCTTCTTTATGTGCATATACATGAAGGGAATTAAGGCACTGGCAGATCTATACTTTAAGATGACCTGGGAGATTGAAAATTCTGTACTTGAAGTTGACCTGGGAGATTGAAAATTCTATACTTAAAGTTGACTTGGGCGATTTAAAAAATTTCCATCCTTAATTCACCAGATCCCTCTGAGTTTTGAACCCATGACTTCATGGATCCACTGGATTAAGTTGAACAATCTTAACCACCAGCTATAGCACCCACTGCTCATAATCTATGACCTGGCTTCGATCTCACGTTTGAGCCACCATCAAGACACCTGTTACAGATTTTTTCCCCTGGAGTTAACAACAGTGATGACTCCACTGCCCTGAAAGTCCTTCAGATGAGATTATAAACTGATGTCCTGTGTGTGAACCCACACTGAACAGCTTGTGCACACTTAAAAACTGGTCTGTCTTTCAGAAGAGTAGGCCATTGTGTATCGGTAGAAACAGATCACATACACAGCCTCTTTCCATTATTCGTATAGATACCTGTAAAAATACCCTACTCCGGACTCTAAAATATTCATTTTTCTCAAATTTCACCCCTCCCCAAACCTCTTTACTGGTTTCAGGACAGAAAAGTGACCATTATGTCCAGGTACCATTGCATTCATCGGTCAATGTGTTCACATGCAGGGTAAGGGTCAGGGTAAGTGTAAACAGTTAGTATCAGGTTAGGGTTAAGATTAGTAGTTGGGCCTGGGCCTGTCAGTCTGGGTGCATGCATCTGGACGCAATGGCATGTGGACGCTATGGTTTAAAAAAAAAAATGCTTTAAATCACAAATCACTATTCCCACCAAAGGAAGAGGGTAGTTCTGAAACTTTGTCTTTTACCCCAACACCAAAAGAAGGCTCCATGGCTTTTATGCTTTTACCCCACCACAACAGAAAGGCCCCATGGCTCTTTTTTTTTAATCCATCAAGAAAAGAGTAAAACTTTTGTCTACCCCCCCCCCCCCTCCCCATTTTATGCAACTTAAAAAATTTGTTTCCTCAATACTTATGTGAATGTGCATCCCAAACCCTCCTCCCCGTTACCCCTTTACCTTACACTGAACACTAAATCCTACTGAAAATTATGTAGTACTCATATTTGGTTACTGTTAACTTCCCTTCCCTCTCAGGCATGCATGCACACATGCACATACACACTGTTGCAATCAAAACTGCAAATAGTGTCTTGTATCATGCTTGCTGATGGTACAAACTATATCAAACCCTGTTTTTATTCAGGATCATCTCTGAACCAGAAGGTTCTTCCACAAATTTAATAATTCAGCTAATCTGATAAACATGACCATGGTTATGCACACACTCAATATCTTATGCACATGTGCATGTACACATGTTTTTCCTACATTTCACAATAATTACATTTTCCTCAAGAGAAAAAAAAGCACACACACACACACTAATCCCTCTCCTGTAGCAGTCTTTGTGGCCAGCCATTGCATGGTTTGGAACACATAGTGCTGCTGAGAAATAGACAAAGGTGCACCAATGATAAATTTGATACAAAAAATAAAAAGGAAAATTTCAAAACGCATTTTATACATGTGCATGGTAGGTTTTCTGGTCCCCATTTTTTCTTAAGAAAAAAAAATTGTGAGGCCTTCCACCTATTTTTTTCTCCCCATTGTTTTGATGTTTGTTTCAGAAGATGGGGAGGGAGGGGTGGGGGCAAAAATGAACAAGTTGTGAAAACAAAGTATTGATGTTGAAGAAGTCCTTGTGACGATGAAGGCCAGAAATCATGGCAATGAGGTATATTGTAGTGATGATGAAAGGTCCTGAGGAGATATTCTGGTGATGATGAAGTATTCACCTTAATTATAAGAAAGTCTATGCCTTGTAAAACTCTTGATGAAGAGGAAGTCTTGGCATTGATGAAGTCTTGGCATTGATGACGTCTTGGCATTGATGAAGTCTTGGCGCTGACAAAATCTTGGCACTGACAAAGTCTTGGTGGTGATGAAGTCTTGGCATTGATGAAGTCTTGGCGCTGACAAAGTCTTGGCACTGACAAAGTCTTGGTGGTGATGAAGTCTTGGCATTGATGAAGTCTGCGCTGACAAAATCTTGGCACTGACAAAGTCTTGGGTGAGAAGTCTTGGCATGATGAAGTCTTGGCACTGACAAAGTCTTGTGAGATGAAGTCTGTGATGATGAAGTCTTGGTGATGATGAAGTCTTGGCACTGACGAAGTCTTGGTGGCGATGAAGTCTTGGTGATGATGAAGTCTTGGTGATGATGAAGTCTTGGTGATGATGAAGTCTTGGTGATATTGAAGTCTTGGTGATGATGAAGTCTTGGTGGTGATGAAGTCTTGGTGGTGATGAAGTCTTGGTGATGATGAAGTCTTGGCACTGATGAAGTCTTGGCACTGAGGAAGTCTTGGTGATGATGAAGTCTTGGTGATGATGAAGTCTTGGTGATGATGAAGTCTTGGTGATGATGAAGTCTTGGTGATGATGAAGTCTTGGTGATAATAAAGTCTTGGTGATGATGAAGTCTTGGCACTGATGAAGTCTTGGTGATGATGAAGTCTTGGTATTGAAGTCATGGTGATGAAGTCATGGGGATGATGAAGTCGTGGGGATGATGAAGTCATGGGGATGATAAAGTCTTGGTGATGATGAAGTCTTGGTATTGAAGTCATGGTGATGAAGTCATGGTGATGATGAAGTCATGGTGATGATGAAGTCATGGTGATGATGAAGTCTTGGTGATGAAGTCTTGGTTATGATGAAGTCTTGGTGATGATGAAGTCTTGGTGATGATGAAGTCTTGGTGATGATGAAGTCTTGGTGATGATGAAGTCTTGGTGATGATAAAGTCTTGGTGTTGAAGTCTTGGTGATGATGAAGTCTTGGCACTGATGAAGTCTTGGTGTTGGCAAAATCTTGATGATGATGAAGTCTTGATGATGATGAAATCTTGATGATGATGAAGTCTTGGGACTGAAAAAGTCTTGATAATGACAAAGTCTTGGTGATGATGAAGTCTTGGCAACAATGCACGTGTTGAAGCCTCCGTGAAGGTGGAGCCCTGATTATGGTGAAGTTTTCGAGTCCTGGTGATAAGACCTGAGGACAAAAAGAAAATGTATTGCAAAACAGAGTTTAAAAAAATTAAAATGTATTCTTTAATACAATCATTGCACTAATGACATAATTCATCTCTTAGAGACAGAAATAGCAGAGGATATGAGCAAGGAATTTAGAATCATATCAAGTGAAATAGTCAAGAAAAAAATGAAATAATCACAGAACATAAAATGGAATGGGAGTGGGATAGGCTAGCTGTTCAAGCACTGTACTTGTCATCTGAACACCCAGCTTTGTGCCATCAGCAAGGTACCTTTTTTTTTTTTTAGGGGGGGGGGGGGTCCCCTGGTGTTAGCATCAGTATACACTCTACCCCCCCCCCCCCCCCCCCCCCCCAATATGTTAAAACCTATTCTGCCTTTTCAAAGAGTGGATTAATTTGTGCCAGTAGGAATAGATGACAAAATTTAAAATACACATGCAAACTGCTGTCATCTTCGGACATCATCCCTTAAGTTGGAATGAGGCTACCTTAATGGTGGGCAAAGGCCTCCTGTATGTGAAATCTCAACACTGATGAAAGGTGGAGCTCTTTTTGAGGAACGAAAAAAAAGAAACAAAAACCCCAACTGAATAGCAAAAATGCATTGCTTCACAAGTTCATACCGCCTACTACCTCTACATTTTTTTTTAACAATATCAGTCTGTAAATTTGCATTTTGGAGAAAACCAGAAATCTTTGCAAAGTTTGTTGGTTTCTTGTTTATTATGGAAATACTTTTTATTCAATTTGATACTGTTTTTCCTCTGATGAATACAAAGGGCTGGTTTCTGTTGTCCCGTGGATCTTAGCATGCTTCATTGCTTGGCACGGAGTTAAGTGTCATCTTGTGCTTCATCTTTGCAAGGAAACGTTTTTTAAAAAATCATGTCACTGATCTATTCCACATGGGCTCCTTATCTAAAGACTGACACCCAGAAACTGCGACACTTTTGCTTCGAAGATGATGTCCCTTCAATGCTTTTGTAACTCTCAGGAGAGATTAAATAGTGAAATGTAATTATAATGACAATGTTGGGTGGACGAAAAAAATAAAAACAAAGAAAACGATTCGACAGAGCATAGAATATATATTATCTTCAAAATCAACCACGGGCTTTCTGATGGTTGTATGTCAGTTTGTTCAGTGATAATCATAAAGGGAACTGTCTTTCACCAGGTTTCAAGAATGTATTTTTAGGAAGGCTACTATGCCTAACATTCATTCAACACGTCAAGGTTTTCATCGGTAATCAGCTTCTCGTGCAAACGGTACTGACAAGGAAAATGAGTCTGCAACAGTGATGAAATGATTAATGGTAGGTAAAGCTCATGCACTCGAACTTGGGAGCCACTCTCCAAACCGTCCTTTCAAAATGTCCGCCAGGGTGCTTGTGCAGCGCGACTGGACAAGTTTAGCCGAACATGCGTGTAAAACTCAAAACAACAAGAAATATACATACAGATTGTAGCTTTGATGCAACATTTATTAGTGCCAACCACGAACACTTACCAATGTTTAAATTATCAGACTAGGCTCTGTTTCGCCCAGCACCATCGGCATGGCGTTTTTACTCACCCCTAGATCTCCCTAAGGCGGAGTAACTCTAGGCTTACCTCATCGTATTGGCAGCCTGAGCCCACAGTAGGCCTATGTGACCAATCAGAAACCTGTTCTCAAAAATGCTTATCTTCTCCCCCCCCCCCTACCAATCAGTGGAAAAAATTGGCTTTAATATAAAAATATCCATTTAAATTACTTAAAAAAATTCCTTGATTGTTTTTGTTTTTTCTTGTTTATTCTTTTTTGCTTTTGCCACATAGAGAAGCCAAAAGTCTAATATTATACACACTTTCCACCCATATAACTTATAAGTTGGCAGCTGTTGTTACACAAACACAGCCTATTGATACACTAACACTTCTTAATTGAAAACACGTCACTTGCTCATTTTGTCTAATTGTTCGCGTTTATGCACAGGTAAAGTACTGGAAGGACGGTGGCAGGATGGTTAAGACGTTCACCTGCCAATATGTAAATCGTGAGTTTCTGGGTTCGTACCCAGCCTCGCCCTTTCTTCCCAGTTTGACGAAAAAATCGAACTGAATGTCAAAGTCATTCGGATGAGACTCGAAACCGAGGCCCCGTGTGCGAATGCACGCAGAACATCTTGCGCACACGTTAAAACCCCGTTCCACCTTTCGGAAGAGTAGGCCATCGTGTGCCGGTAGGAGCGGGTGACAAAATTATAACAAACCAGCATGCACACAGGTGTCGTGTTTAGACACCATCCCTGAGGAAAAATCGGTGAGTTGGAGTCCCAGAGCGGCTCGGGGCTGTAGGTATATGGCAACGTTTTGGTGGCTCCTGCGACGGTACTGGAACCATTCGTATCGGTCAATGCCCTTCCAATGGATCATTCCAGTGCCGTGGAGAGGGGGGTCTGCTGCATGGGTAACAGCTTGCCCTCCATACATAGCCTACTTGCCCAGGCTTTGCGCTCTAAAGACTAGAGCGCAACTCCAGTCTTCCGAGACTGATGAGTGCTTACTACTAAAGTACTGCTCTCTCTCTCTCTCTCTCTCTCTCTCTCTCTCTCTCTCTGTTTGTTGGGGTTTTGTGTTATTTTTGCCCAGAGGGCTGGTTGTAAAAAAGCACGTTTGCTTATGCCATAACCCTCTTTGAATAAAATTAATTCAATTTTCTCTCTCTCTGAGACTCTCTCTGTGTCT
>CM060319.1:3066067-3081067 GCA_030674155.1 Stramonita haemastoma | reverse complement strand
TTATTCTTTCATATCAAGGATAATGGAGTAGGCACTCATGTGCTTTTTTACATCCAGTCCCCGTGTGTATGCAGTTTTGTAAATCTTGTCATATGTTCCCACGGCAGAGAATGGCCTACTCTTAAGAAAAGCAGAACAAGATTTAACCTGTGCGCAAGATGTTCTGTGTGCGTTCGCACATGGGGGGGGGGCCTCGGTTTATAGTCTCATCAGAAGGACTTTTGGGGAGAGTGGAGTCAGCATTGATGTTAACTCTGGGGGGAAAAAATCCTCTCAAACGGGAATCAAACCCGGGTCTTCAAATTGCAAGCGCAATGTTCTGACCACTAGGCTATCCTGTCTCCCTTATGATATAAGGCAAATGTGTGCTTTCTTAGAGAAAGCAGTGATGAGGGAAGGAATTAGGGGGAGGGAGAGAGGGGGGAAAAAGGGATGAATGACTGATGGAGAAAGAGCACAAAAACCATTACACTTTCTGAAAAAGCAAGAGTAAGAGAAAAAGAGTATGATCAGAAGCACACACACACACACACACACACACACACACACACACACACACACACACAGAGTCACACATATCTTATTTATGTATGTGGATGTACATATGCACTGCATGTAACAAGTGTACATGTACATAAAACTAATGCAACTAATGCCAACCATCATCATAATCTGAATGGGTGTGTACTGTATAATACAAGTAATATTAAGTACTGTAATACAATCAATCACTTTAAGGGAGTGGTGTGACACCATTCCCTAAAATGTAGGGATCAGGGGGTGCTTCCTCCCTGAAGCTGAAGCTTTAAAAAAAAAGAAAAAAAGATCTCTTTAAAAAAATATCTCCTGAAATAAAATCCCAAAACAAAAAAAATCATTTACTGTCAAAAATACCACCAGTCAAGGAAAAAAAGTATTGGCAGCATTGTTGTGGGAGCCTAAACAGAAAGTCTTTCAAAATCAGATAATGTTTGGCATCATTAGCATGTACTTGAAGACTTTTTCCTCATCAGACATGTATCAGGCTCATACAGACCTCTAAACAATATAAAATTCATTAACTTTTCAAAGAGTGTGTGTGTTGTGTGTGTGTGTGTGTGTGTGTGTGTGTGTGTGTGTGTGTGTGTGTGTGTGTGTGTGTGTGTGTCACTGTGTGTGTGTGTGTTCAAATCCACAAACAGATGATTACAAAAGCAGTCTTGTTTTATTGTCCAATTTGTTCATGGACAGAATGAGGTATGTGTCACTAGACTTAGTAGACTATCTATCTAATTTGGCAATAAACTTAAAACTCTTGAAAATCTCCAATTTTCGATGAATGCAGCTGAATTAACTTTAAAAGTGTGTGTGTGTGTGTGTGTGTGTGTGTGTGTGTGTGTGTGTGTGTGTGTGTGTGTGTGTGTGTGTGTGTGTGGTGTGTTGCGTGTGTGTGTGTGAGTGTGTTGTGAGTGTGTGTGTGTGTGTGTGTGTGAGTGTGTATGTGAGAGTGTGTGTGTGTGTGTGTGTGTGTGTGTGTGTGTGTGTGTGTGTGTGTGTGTGTGTGTGTGTGTTGTGATAAGAGATTGTTTTACTTACAATACTTTTAGGCATTGCAACGGTAACATCTAAGTTACTGCCAAACATATGCTGCATGGTAATGGTACATGTATCTTGTATACATGTGGAATTGGTTTGAATGTTTCAGCTTAAAAAAAATTGTTGAGTTTAAAATTATCTAGAATAAAAATCTTCCAAGTTCACAACTATCTCTTGGTAACTTAGATGCCACAATCATGCACAATGATCACTCATCTTGTTTGTGTTGTTTCTCATAAACGAAATTAGTACGTTATTTTATTTAGAGTCGAACGTTGAGTACTAGTTACATCAAAAATTGTTACCTTGTGTCTGCTTTACAGCAACCTGGGGCCAAACAAAGTGCCAAATCTTGGTCAAACCATGCGATCTCTTGGAAGTTGATTTCAGCTTCAAACTCTTGCCCACCTTTGCTTGCTGGCGAAAGCGTTTTATCACACGCACAGCTTAAACACTTCATTTTGTTTGTTGTTACGCCGTGAATCTAGCACAAGAGCTCTATTTTCGTCAGTTACAAGGATTTAATGCATAGATCTGTCGTTTTAAACTCTGACAGAAAAAACATTCTGTCAACAAGGGTGATCGATAAGCCTGTTTAAAACTTTCAGTGGCTCACTGCGCATGTGGTGAATCAGAGTAACTTCCCTTGGATACTTTGGTGTCTGCTACTCTGTTAATTTCGTCCACACACTCGCCAAGTATTTGAATTTTTACCCTTTTTTCCCCGCATAAGAATGCATGTCCAGTTTATTATCATTTTTAAAGAGAGTAATTTTGATAAACAAGCCTTGATTTTCAAGAGTTTTCAAAGTTTTTGTTACAGATTGTTACTTTGATCGTTTTCAAGAAGATTCAGGGTCTTCAATCTCACAGTCTTTAATAATAATAATCATCATCATCACCCAAAACTCGTAAGTACCGATTTAATTCTGTTCAAAACAGAAGAAAAATCCCCCATGCAATTGGAAACTTTATTATACTCTCGGAACTGGCTGATTTATATTGATTATAAGAATAAATACTATAAAAAACACACCAAAAAACCCCCTTAGAAACAAAACAAACACACATCAAAACAAAGCAAAACAATAGCCCCCCCCCCCCCCCCCCCCAAACTGCAATCGCACACAACTTTTAAATTGTGTGGTCACATGGGGTATGGAAGGGATTAACAAAAGGAAAAGTTTTAAGGTAATCACTTTATGATTTATGATCTATGAAAAAGAGTTTCCTTTTTTTCTTTGGTAAATCATGCAAAAAGGTGGTATATTATAGAGTCCCAAGAAATGAAAAAGTATAATGCCAGTGAGTCATCAGACACTCAGCAAACTGTTCTGTTGTCACGCCTTCAGCAATGTCAACAACAGCTGTTGAGTGCCACATGGTGAGTTCGTCTGCTACAGATTGAGTGAAGTCACTGTCACACCTTTCACCACTCTTCAAGTTCTGATCACCACTGTTGGACCACTCATCACTGTCTACAGTTTCATTATCATCTTAATCGATGACAGACCCAGCAGTTGTAACTGCGTATTCTATAATTTCCAAAGCGAAACACGTTGATTTTGTGTTTTGTACACAGATGCACTCAATGATAAAATATGGAGTTTGTATAGCATTGAATCTTGTAAAATGAACAAATCAGAACGTTTGCATTCAAAACATTCACGCACATGCAACCATTCTTAAAAGATTAACAGATTTTTAATTTACACAGACACAGACCATACATAGGCAGGGTGATGGAGATGTAGATGTGTATTGAAAGTTGGAACAGATAACAGGTGTGTGTCTAGAGTCTAGATTTGAAAGTATCAAATGTAGGCTTTCGGCAAAGTGAGAGAGGGAGGTCATTCCAGAGGGATGGTCTGGAAATAGAGAGTGATGGCCAAAAGTGGATTGTTTGAATCTGGGTTTTTGAAAGCATGCAGCAGAACAGAAGGAGCAAGATAAAGTATACAGGTAAAGACAGTTACAGTTGTGTGGGGCACTTGTTGAAGTTGAAGGTGCAGCCATTTTGTGACGTGTGTTTGCAAGCAGAGCTGTCAGTCTCAGTTGCACATTTGCCCAGCTCTTCAAACTGAGACACAGACCGCCAGCCTTAAAGTACACATGTACTCTAGGATGATTGTAGAACTGAGCTGTATTTGTTAGATTTGCACACAACCATGCAAAGGGACATTTTAAATATCAGATGCACTATAGCGTACCTAAATATGAAAGTTTGTAAGCAGGAGCCTGGAGGTAAGCTGTGGCATACCTTTGAACTGAAAGAGTCTATAAAACTTGTTTTTGGCTGAGGTATAGAAAGAAGTAATGAAAGGGAACAGACCCGCCAACATCAGTGGAGGAAATTGGTGAACAGCTCTTCAGTGCATTATCACAACTCACAACAAGCATTTAAGGGAGGAGAAAGTAAAAGAATATTGTAAGTCATAAAAAATGACAACTGCCCTTTTAAGTTTTATTCAGTGCTCCATGTGAAGAGTATAATTGTAAGACTTACTTGGGGGCGGATAGCTAACTGGTCAGAGCACTCGCTTTCCCCAAGTTAAGCAGTGTCGAGTGTGGTTACCAGTTGGATGGGTGACCATTTGCATGCCTTGGCTTCAGTACAGTCCCCCCAGTTCACCCAGCTGTAAATGGGTACCTGCCCTCTTTAGGGTCAGGGAAGGTAAAGCAGCGAGGGAGAGATGGGCACTGCCCTCAATATGCTGGCCTCTAGAGAAGTTGAGGTCTTTGATGCCTAGCTCCCCTATGACCACGTAGGTTATGGAACACCTTTACCTTTTTTTACCTTTTACTTGTGCAAACATTCGGTAGAGCAATAGGCCTACTTATAGGGGGAAAAGGCTAATGGCACATTTGGGTAGTATAGTACACTTTGCCATAAAAATGGCTGTCATAACAGATTCAAGAGAATAACTCTCCATAACAGCTTTCTTCTATGCACATTCTGATCCCAAAGCATCCCAATGTATAGTAATGGTGTGATGCTGTGTATCCATGAAAAAGAAACTGCTGCATCTTATGCATACAATGCTCACACACATGCACGCACACACGCATGCATGTACACACACACACACACACACACACACACGGAATGGAATAGCTTGGTGGTTAGGGTGTTGCACATTGTGCTTGTGATCTGCTGACTCGGGTTTGAATCCTGTTCAAGGGCATCCCCCCCTCCCCCCCCTTGGAGTTAATATCACTTTCCCCAAAAATCCTTTGGATGAGACTATAAACCAAAGTCCTGTGTGTGAGCGCATACAGAACATCTTGTGTACACATTAAAACCTATTTTGCTTTTTTTATTTTTATTTTTTTAAAGAAGAGTAGCCCACAGTGTACCAGTGGGAATGGATGGCAAAGCTTGCAATACTACATATAAAAAGGGAATTAATGAAAAAAAAGCAAATGCATGCTTACACACACACACACACACACACACACACACACACACACACACACACACACACACACACACACACACAGAGAATGACAACAGCACCACATCACTTTTCTTGTTCCCTCTGTTATTGATATCCAAGACAGCACTGTACAGATGGCCAGCCGAAGCACAATCTTAATAGCAACAAGCCAAAGTAATACTGAAGCAAGTAGTGTTAAGGATTTATACATCATTGCTCACAGATAACCACAATATTGTGTCATCCTTCACAGTAAACATATTATTGGCATAAATTAGTACACACCTTCCCAAACAGTTTTAAGCTCAGTTAAGTAAAAAAGGTTTTAAAAAAACACACACTATTTTCTGTGTTAGAATAAGTATGAATTTTCCAATCAAAACTGCACCCAGTCCAACCAAAAGTTTTCCACAAAATAAAAACAAAAAATTCCAACATTTCAAATGTCTTAAGCGCAGAGTAGGTTAAATACGCCCCTTTTCATCCACAAACCAAACACATCAATAAAACAAGTGGGGAAAAAAAAAGAAAACAAAAACCAAACCAGCAAAGATCCAAACAACAAAAACCCCCTAGATAAATGAAGTTTGTGTGAGATTACTCTTCATTCCCAAAATTAACCGACATTTTCCATCCATATTCTTTGACACACTGTAGAAGCATCACCAGCTTTGCAGCACCATCTAGCTCCCTATACAGTTTTTATTCACTCCAAGTCATATTTCACTCCCCCAAAATCAACAAAAAATTTAACATACAAATATCTCTCAAAAGAGAGAAACTGTAATGGTTTTACCGTTTTCTGTTTTAAAATCAACCTGTTGTTAACACGCATCAACC
The DNA here is from genome assembly GCA_030674155.1 of Stramonita haemastoma. Lineage (NCBI taxonomy): Eukaryota > Metazoa > Mollusca > Gastropoda > Neogastropoda > Muricidae > Stramonita > Stramonita haemastoma. The sequence goes on along the minus strand of CM060319.1, from coordinate 3,075,215 downwards.
TGAACATTAGTAACCTTCACAGACATTACAGACAGTTATTTATAATGTACACATCCGTGTTGAACAGGGTATAGCTTACAATGGCACATTCCCAGCAAGACGATAATTTCATTAAAAAAAAATCTGCATAACATCAGAATTCAGTGTGTGTGTGTGTGTGTGTGTGTGTGTGTGTGTGTGTGTGTGTATGTGTTATATATATATATATATATATATATATATATATATATATATATATATATATATAAATATAATTCAATAGTGCACTATAAGGGTTAACAAGTGACACCAAGAAACAGTCTCTTTGCCTCTAGTTCTTGTCATCTATCAATTCTTTCCTTTAATGACATCCTTTGATATTTTAAAATTATCTTTTCACTATCTCATTTTCTTTTTTTATCTTATCTTTTAATGGTATTATATTTTTAAAAGTTATCCTCAGCTGCTTTCACCAATGTCAATTAAAAAAAAACAAGAAAAAACCCCATGAAATCAAAAAGAATAAGTTTCTCTTCACAAAAACAGACATCCTTTGGGTGCTGTAAGCACTCCTCTGAGATTCATCATGAAAGATCATCTTGCCATATTTGCCGAAGGTTCTGACAGTGCATGGAAAACACCTAAAAGCCATTGTCTAAAGTGAACATGTGGCTGACATTCTACTTTCACCCACCACTTCCTCAAAACAGTAATCGTAACTGACTTTGAAAAGTGAAATCGATTTATTAATGGTGCTTTTTTGTTTGTTTCTTTTATTTTTGCTCTAAATTTATAAAATTATCTATTAGTATTGGTGTTTTAACTTTGATACGGGGATAAAGATAGGATGGGTAAGGGCAACTAATTATGAAAAGCAACTTCTCTTTACAATGTCACACATAAAAAGCCCCCCCCCAATATATTTTTATTTAACATCTGGAATCTGCAGAGCCTATATAACACTTAACAGCATGTCAAACCTGTGCCAAACCTACAGCAGCACCACCACCACCACCAATGACCAACCCCAACATACTAAGAACGAAAGATGATAAAAAAAATTCTATACAAACGGTCAGCAACGACTCAACAAGGGTGTGAAGGTTGAGCATTTCATGATCAAGTGTGTCAATAAACACTGAACTCATGAGATAATACAATGCCAACACATCAACAAAAAGACTTAAGAGTCTGTGACCTTTGTCCAGTAGCAGTTTACCACTATATTTTTCAGAAACAGCAATTAGGAAGAAAAATCGCACAAGAAAGAAGTACTACAGCACTTGGGGAAAAAGTAAGTACAAAGTATGTAAAAAAAAAAAAGAAAAAAAAAAGAAAGAAACTTTTTCATACCATAACAATCACAAGTGTTACTAATTACATTTGTATCTTGCATGATTCCTGTTTAGATTAATAGTTTATCTTGTGACTTGCTGATTAAAGATATCACTAACATACTTCTTACAGCCCAAGGAATGTACATGTATGTATATCAATCAATCAAATTTTTATTTCCAGATGGTACATTGAGTAAGCATCGATTTGCTTTTTTCCATCAAGCCATCTATCTAAAGAAAAGAAAAGAAAAAATCAAAAGATACATATAATTAATTATATAGATATTTTATCTACAATCACAAAACAAATCAATCACAAAACAAAACAAAACAAAACAATTAACCCAGTATCTAACTTTTGCTTTTCCCTAAACATCCACACTTCAGATATAAAACAGAATCTTAACATGGTGAACATTGTTATTTCTCTTTTCTTTATTGCTGAACTTTTGCACAGTTGGTTTTCTTTTTTTAATAAGTTGTTCACATGTCTGGGGTGTTTTTTTTGTTTAAATATCATCAGTATATATTTTTTTATAGCAATAACCAAACATCAAAGTAAACTAAAAACTGTGCAATTACGAACCAAAGTTTTTGTTAAATACCATATGTTACTATGTTCAGGAGGAAAAAATCCAGAGTACTTCACCCCCCCAAAAATGCTAGTACAACATTAAAAAAAAAAGTCTCCTAATCACAGACAACTGAGTATCAAAGAAAAGAACAGGAACTAATCCAGTCTAATGGTACTGTTTATAGCCCAGCTGACCACAGTGACCCTATTCAGGCTACATTACTAGGAGCTCACTGTCACCTTCTGGCCTCACATCTTTGACACTATAAACTAATTTCTATTTTTGTGCAGCTACAGTCAAAACAAATCATACACTGATAATAATTCTTGCAACAGTTACAAGTTTAATAACACATGAGAGCAGAAAATTAAATCACTAAAACTCTTCTGATAATCCAGAAATGTAGATCATGTAAACTAAACTTGAATTGACCATTGCTGCACCTCCCCCCCCCCCCCCTTTCTATTTGATGTACAGACTGCCTACCCCCCCCCCCCCTCCCCTCCCAATTTATTTGATGTACAGGCATGACAAAATGCGTCCATAATATTGTGGAACTTAGAGAACTACTCTCATATTCAGCCCAAAATGTAAGTGAAACTGCCGTTTAAAATCTATGAACAAATAAATAAGTAGATAATTTTTTAAAATGGATACGTGATACACTTAAAAAACTCAACTTTTTACTGAATAGAAAAGAAAAAAGGATTTCAAAATCATAATAGCTGAACTGGTAACAAGTGTTATAATCTTTTGTTTACTCCAGTTGCTTGATATGCTAAGAAACTATAAAACAAAAAACAACAGTAGTTTGAATACATACTTTCAAAAGCTTTTCATTTCTTTTTGCTTATGATTTATAAAAAAAATAATTCACTGAGGAAAAAAAAAACATTTTAAGTCACTGAATGCAGAAAGAGACAAGCAAACTTGATGACTAACATGCCAATTTTTTTTTTTTTTTTTAACTACAGCACCAAATGATGAAGACTTAATCACAAGATAAATTTCTGATACAAGGTTATAAAAAGAGTGTAGGATCAATTATAAGTTAACATGAAAAATTTTGTACATAGAAATGGAAAGCATTGTGACCAGCATTGAACCCCCATCACAAATTATCAAGGATGACCCAATGTTCACGGTCAACATGTAATATGTGTATACATACATAATTATAGTTTTGAAAATCTATGTGAACATTGTGTGTGTTGTGTGTGTGTGTGTGTGTGTGTGTGTGTGTGTGTGTGTTGTGTGTTGTGTGTGTGTGTGTGTGCGTGCATGCGTGCGCACATGTGTCCACAGCTGTTAAATGTCAGTGCATACATCAAAGCATCATTTTGGAATTCCTTCTTGTGTGAGACAGATCTGATAGTAAATAAATGCATACACTGATACATGGATATGAGACAGATTTGATAGTAAATAAATGCATACACTGATACATGGATATGATGTTCCTTTTTTTAACCATTCAGTTAACTATCTTAGTGTTAAAAAAAATCACACACTGTCCATGCAAGCACATATTGATAGTGCCTGTGGAGCATCTTCACTTGAAATAAGGTGGACTGCATCAACATGACCTTTCCTGTCCTGTGATGCCCCTGTCAGTATCATTCAAGCTTTGCTGTCTTCAAAACTATGGATTTTTATAGTTACTGACTCATAATTGATTTTCTAGCTGACCAGGCATCTCACCTACAGCAATCAAAACAGTGAGCATTACAGAACCTGTTGTTGTTTTTTTAAAGAAAAAATATAAGTATAACATGCCTCATGATCATTTTAAAAGACCTTCACTGGTTTCCTGTTTAATTTTGTTGTCAGTAAAGAATTGCTCTTATTTTTGGCATTCTGTTATTTTAACACAATAGACTGCTTTTCCACCATATATTTGTTTGATTCACTGTGTTCATACAACTACAAGCATTCTCAGATGCTTCATTCTTTCACTAAAAAGTGGTTAAAAGTAAAACTCCCCAGTTTTCTCAGTTTGTTTCACATCACAAAAAAACCCCAAAACAACAACAACAACAAAAACCTGAATTCATAATCCACCAGCCTGCATAACATCAACAACCCAACTTTGTAGATATAAAACCAATGTCATGACACATCCATTTTGAAAGGATTTTCCTTGAATTTATTTCTTAGAGGCTTATGTGCGAGTATGTAAGTTCATCATTATATGTATGCGTTCATTTATGAGTTTGTCTATGTACACATGTATCAATGTATGTTTGCATGTGTGTGTGGTGTGTGTGTGTGTGTGTGTGTGTGTGTGTGTGTGTGTGTGTGTGTGTGTGTGTGTGTGTGTGTGTGTGTATGTGTGTGTGTGTGTGTGTGTGTGTGTGTGTGTGTGTACGTGCATGCGTGTTTGTGTGCAGCTCACTTGTTATTAAATTGGGTGACTGGGCACATGCTGGAGTGAAAAAATTAAGCACAGTGCTTAGAGATGCTTAAGTAATATTTTACACTTTATATGACTGGTAGATAACTATCATTGCTACATTTTACACTTTATCAGAGTGGTTGATTATCATTATCATTATGATTATCATTCTTGTCATTGTTATGATTATCATGGGCCAAACTGTAAAAAAAAAAAAATGCATGGGCATAATTGTATGTATTGTATGCATCACAAATATCACGAAACAATTTTCAAGAGAGAGGGGAGGAGAGAGGAGAGAGAGAGAGAGGAGAGAGGAGAGAGAGAGAGAGAGAGGGGAGAGAGGAGAGAGGAGAGAGAGAGAGAGAGGAGAGAGAGAGAGAGAGAGAATGAATGAATGATGAGAATAATCTTTATGAGAGAGGAAGAGAGAGAGAGAGAGGAGAGAGAGAGAGAGGAGAGAGAGAGAGAGAGAGAGAGAGAGAGAGAGAGAGAGAGAGGAGCAGACACAAAAGATACTGAAATGGATGAATCAATGACATAAAACCCTTGACACATGTATGCAGATCTAAAACTACCTCAGTATCAGCTTTCCTTATTGCTTTTGCTATGTCAACATGGTGTTTCAGGCTGTAGCCTACTACAGACAGCACTAAGTACTAGTTACTGTAACTAGTGCTGTGAACATCAAACAAAAAATACATATAGATCAGTCCGCAAAAGAGCCCCAAAAGCAAAACCCCAGCATAAAACCACACACATGTGTATGTAAAAAACTGTGCACAACAAAGCATCACAGAAAAAGGTAACAAATTCAAAATGCTTGTAATATACAAAACTGAACTCTGCAAGAACTTGTTCTTGACAAAAAGAATAAGTCTGAACCTAACATGAATGTTTTATTCCCATAAACAGTCAGTCAGAATTCTGCAAGAATTTGTTCTCAACAAAAACAAACACTCTGCAAGAAAAAGACTGTCAAAACCAATTATTCAGAACTCAGTAAGAACTTGTTCTTGCCCCGAACAACAATTCAGTACTCAGTCAAAATCTGTCTTCGCCTGAAACAACTGTGCTAAACATGTCAAGAACTTGTTCTTGCTCCAAACAATCCACCTGAACTCCACAAGAACTTGCTCAGACTACTGTCAAATCATGAGTTTGATGGTCGTTTCACTAAGACTGTAAGAGAACGGGTGACTGAGCTATTCCATCCCCACCGTAATGGAAATGTGTAGGTTTATTCATTAATTCATGCCTGAAGATTGATTTGTAAAACTTTCACTGTTTCAGTCACAGAGAATCCAGATCTCTATGCTGACTGCAAGGAACTCAAAACACTTTCCCCTGGGAAAGCATGTCAGGCACCACAAGAGCAACATCAACAATCTGAGCATACTAATGGATGCAGTGACTCAAAGAGCATTACTCTATAATACTGTGCATTCATAAGTGCATTCAAAGATACTTCCAATAGTAATGCACAAAAAAATAATTGATTACAAGTGTGCACATGATGACATGTTCTTGCACAAACACACATGCACACGCACTGGCATGTATGTGCAAGCATGTGCACACACACATACTGTAAGCACACACACACACACACACACACACACACACACACACACACACACCCCACACACACACACACACACAACAATGTACAGAAAGGAATCTGTAGTACTTTGCAGCACATTAAGTTACATAGAGACCATGCATCATTACATGGCTATAAGTATAACTTATAAATTATACAAAGTATACATCAGATTCCATAATTATACACCCAAAGTGATGCCTGATATTAGTCAATAACACACCATAAAAATGTTAAGTCACATTTGAATAAAAGATCATGACAATTTCAAGGTTGCTGTAATCACTTCAGAGTAAACAAGAATAAGTTCAATAACAGGAGTCACATGCAGTAATCACTGCGTTCACCAAGTCTAATGCTTCTTACAATATACACTGGACAAAAAACAGGAAATGCCAATGCCAATGGACAGTTTTCTAATCGCCCAACTGATGTCAATTAAGTCAATAACTTGAATTAAGTGATTGCCTTAGGTGGGTCTATCTGATTAGGCAACAAAGCTAATGTTATTCATAGCGGGATTTGTAGGTGTCTTGTGTGCTGGATCACAAAAACTGAAATAGCCTGAGTACCCCTGAATACCTAGACAAAATGACCTAGCCTAGCAGCAGCGCAGGGCCTGTTCTGGTAAGCAGCCTTTCAGAGCGCTCGCTTTCCCCCAGCCAGGTCAAGCAGTGTTGAATGTGGTTGCCAATTGGATGGGTGACCATTTGCACGCCTTGGCTACAGTACAGTTCCCCCATTTCACCCAGCTGTAAATGGGTACCTGCCCTCTTTAGGGTTAGGGAAGGTAAAGCAGCGAGGAAGAGGAGATGGGCGACGCCCTCAATATGCTGGCCCCTAGAGAAGCTGAGGTCTATGACACCTCGCTCCCCTACGAGCACAGAGGTCATGGGACACCTTTACCTTTACTAGCATCAAAGAGAAAGGCAGTGTGATAATAACAGCCCTCAGTAAACTTCTAACTTTGACAGAACAGCCTTGGGTATGGTTAGGGCAGTGAGATTGGAACAGCAGGACTAGACCATCACCAAAAATGAGACGGAAAAATGACTCCAAACTCAACGCAAAAAGAAAGCACCCCCCTCCTCCCCAAAAGAAAACAAAAATACCAACACACCAACAACAACAAAAAGTCCCCCCCCCAAAAAAAACCCCAACAACAAAAAAAAAAACAGCAGCAAAAAACAACAACAAAATCAAAACAAAACTACCCAACCCCAACCAACCAAACAAAACAAACTTCATAACCCACCACTTACAAATTTAAACAAATTTCCTAAGATTCTGATATTTGATATCCCAAAGGTTATGATTGATAGAACTACTTCCTTCATAAGCTGATTTAGGATTTTTTAATTCATATCTTATGATAAAACATTTTGGACTCAGCATTCCGAAGACAGACACTGAGAGAGAGAGAGAGACAGACAGAGACAGAGGAGAGAGAGAGAGAAGAGGAGGAGAGAGAGAGAGAGAGAGAGGAGAGAGAGAAACAGGACTCCCCCCACCCCCTCCCTTAACATAAAGTTCTACACTTTCTGAACAGCTGCAGGCCAGTCTTACTTCGGTACTTGTCTAACTTAAAAAAAAAAAGTTTCTTTAAGAATGACAAGTAAATAAAACTACATTTTCGAAATCAATCAAAATAAGAAATCAAAACACACAAAAATTCAACTGCATGCGTTGTACTTGTAGAAATATCAATGTTGCCAAAATATCTGAATCTATCAAAAACTAGGAAACAAAACTGTCATGATTATTTTTTGTACAAAGAAATGCAGTAAGTTTTATGATCTGACAGTGCTCCTGCCCAAAAAGTAAAGTTCAATATCCTCTAATGACTTTCCCTTAGTTTCTGGAAGATATTTCCAAACAAACCAAACGCCAAACACACAACAAACGCTGAAAAAGTAAAAAATGCCATCTTTCCCGAACACATTCTGCAAGGTCATAAAATCCTTGGTAACAAAAAATGCAGTCAGCCAGTTAAAGAAGATTGCTATTGCTCCTGCTGTTCCTCTGCCACGTGCCGGGAAAATTTCTGACATGATGAGCATTGGAATTGGTCCCCAGCCCAAGGAAAAGCCAACAATGTAAAGTGTGAGGCAGACAACAGGAAGCCATGTGGTGAGGAATGGAGACAGCGACTCATGTGCTGTCAGTCTGAAGTACAGTCCAAACACGAAAAGATTAATTGCCATCACTGATCCCGCTGTAATCAACAGTTTCTTGCGTCCAGTGTGATCCATTAAAAAGCATGCAACAAGAGTTGCAATTACTTGGACAATGCCAATCAGGACAGTTGCAGAATATGCCATTTCTGGAATGGCTTCGCTGAAGATGGAGACAGTATAAAACATGACTGCATTTATACCACTGAACTGCTGGCAAACCATGATCACCAGGCAAATAAACAGAGGGCGTTTCAATTCTTCTCTTCCAAAAAATTCTGACCATGACATCTCATCTTGTGTGTCTAATCCCTCTTCAATGTCTCTGAGCTCATCTTGCACATCTGCATGGGCATCTCGAACAGCAGCCAACGCTTTCCGTGCATCCACCTTCCTGTTTTGTGCAAGCAGCCAGCGAGGAGTTTCTGGAATCAGTATCACAGCAACGGCAGACAATGCCGCGGGTAAAAGAGCAGCATTTGCCATTTCTTTCCATTCCTTGTCAATTCCTAGTATATAGGCAAGGCATATTCCTATGACAATGAACAGCTGAACACACGATCCTAGTACTCCACGTCTCGATTTTGTAGCGATTTCTGCGATGTACACAGGCACACACACTGTCACCATACCGCTACCCAAACCAGTGAGAAAGCGTCCGACATATAAGTAAGAAACTGACTGTGCAACAATAAGTGAGCCGTATCCTATCAGGAATGGAAGTGTAGATAAGAATATTGTTCTTTTTCGACCTTGTTTTTCGATCAACCAGCCACCCATCGGTCCACCGAACAGAGCACCGATCGTCATGAGAGATCCGAACCAGCCCGAGTCTTCACTTCTGAGCACGCCATGTTTAATCATACTTGGAATAGCTGGAGAGCTGTAGCCAATGGTGTAACCAAAATTAAGTGCACCAATGCAAGCGCACAGAGTGCACAGCACCATATTTCTGATGGACCCTTCATATTTTGACGACAGTTGTCGACCTTCTACGTCCAACGTGTCAGCCATTTTGACGACGTCTCCGGTAAAGTGGACTACATGTCGTAAATAAAAAAAACGATTTGGTTTAGGCCTAGAGA
>CM060319.1:3023567-3061067 GCA_030674155.1 Stramonita haemastoma | reverse complement strand
CACACACACACACACACACACACACACACACACACACACACACACACACACACACACACACACACAACACACACACACACACACACACACTCCGCAGGTGAGGGACGAGGAAGGCATATGAAAAACAATAATCATATTATATAATTGATGTATGAGGTTCAGTTCGTGCATCAGCCACGTGTGTTATTATTAATTTTTGAAACAGAAAACAGTTTGTCTTGCATGTTGGTTTATAGCTCCAGGGTTCACCAACTGTTGTATTTTGCGCATGCGACCGTTTTTACCCCACAGTTAAGGTAGCTGCATTCCGACTTCGGGGTTAGAAAAAGGTATGATGCACTAGGATTGGACCTGGTTCATGAGATTGCAAGGTCGCTGCATTGGGGTTACTGGCAATGCCACAGTTTAGTTGTGCTAGTGGAAAAAAAAAACTGCTGCTGCAGCAATAGCAGCACACAGCAGTAATAGATTTAGCTGAGCAGCAGCAGCACCAGGAGCAGCAGGAGCAGCAGCACCACCACAGTGTTAGGAGCAACACTGTATGCGCGCGCACGTGCGTGCCTGTGTGTGTGTGTGTGTGTGCGTGTGTGTGTGTGTGTGTGTGTGTGTGTGTGTGCGTGCGTGCGTGCGTGCGTGCACGCACGCGCTTGCTTGCCTGCATGCAGTCATGTCGTTGCACGTGGGCCTATACATACACGTATCACCATACAAGCAGGCTGCATCATACACTGTGAGTCACGGCAACACTTGCGATCATCTAGTCAAGATCTTAATTAGGCCTAGGCTTAGTAATGACACATTAATTAATCATTCCGGCCAGGCAGGATCAAGACAGTCAATCACACAGTGGTGTGTGTGTGTGTGTGTGTGTGTGTGTGTGTGTGTGTGTGTGTGTGTGTGTGGTGCGTGCGCGCGCGCGCGCGCGTGTGTGCGCGCGTGTGTGCGTGCGCGCGCGCGCGCGCGCGCGTGCGTGCGTGCGTGCGTGCGTGCGTGCGTGCGTGCGTGCGTGCGTGCGTGCGTGTGTGTGTGTGTGTGTGTGTGTGTGTGTGTGTGTGTGTGAGTGTGTGTGTGAGTGTGTGTGTGTGTGTGTGTGTGTGTGTGTGTGTGTGTGTGTGTCTGTGTCTGTGTGTCTGTGTGTCTGTGTCTGTGTGTCTGTGTGTCAAAGTCAAACTTTTATTTCCAGATGGTACATTTAATAAGCAGTGCAATTGCTTTTTTTCATCAAGCCATCCATCGAAGAAAAAAAGCATCTATCTATCTGTCTATCTATCTATCTATCTATCTATCTATCTATCTATCTATCTATCTATCTATCTATCTATCTATCTATCTATCTATCTATCTATCTATCTATAAATTTTATATATATATATATATATATAAAAAATTATATATGTATTTGTGTGTGTGTGTGTGTGTGTGTGTGTGTGTGTGTGTGTGTGTGTGTGTGTGTGTGTGTGTGTGTGTGTGTGTGTGTGTGTGTGTGTGTGTGTGATCTTTCTTTACCTTATTGAGGTGATCTTTACGGCCGAATCGCTTGCCGCAGATGCCGCACACGTGAGGCCTCAGGCCAGAATGGATCCGTCGATGCCGCGTCAACTCTTCGTTGCGCGCGAACGCTCGGCCACAGTCACAGATGTAGGGTCTCTCACCTGTGACAAAAAAAGCGGGTTTTTTCCTTAATTTTTCTTTTTCATTTCATTTTCAGCGCGGTGAGCCCATGTTTTTGGGAATTCGCGCTATAGCCTATAAGCCTTCATTTTATTATTATATTATTATTATTTTTCAGTGTGAATGTTTTTGTTGTTGTTGTTGTAGTGGATGTTGTTTTGTTCTTTTTTGTTTGTGTTATTTATTTTTATTTTTATTTTTTAGTGTTTCCCAACTTGTCTACTTGGTAGGTCGCCAACAAAGTGTAGTCTACTCCTCTCACTCCTCAAATCTGGAAACCACCATGAAACAGTTAACTGTAGCCTATACATCGGATGAGAAGTCTGCACGTAGGGCTGTTATTTCAATTATACAAAATCACCTTTTTCCGTTCCTCTGCTACATCTCCGAGGTTTTGCATTTTGCGCACGCAACCGTTTTTGCCCACCATGAAAGATAGCGGCATTCTAACTTCGGGTAGGCTATAATCTTAACATTTAGGCTACAGAATTATCAAGGCTTTTATCTCATCCAAAAACTAAACGTGTCCAGACCACTACGTGCGAGCCGAAAAGGGATTTGAACTGTAGACTTTTTATTTTCTAAATGTGTCCGTTTTTCCAGACTACTGTTGGGGTTTACCGGTCACGTAGGCCTATTATAATTTATTATGTTATCTCTCCAAAATTGCGTTTTTCCAGAACAAGAAGATAAACTGAAGAGTACCGACAGTGGGTACATGGATACCGTGTCAAAGCTATTGTGTGTCACACACCCAGAGGAAAAGGCAGTGGAAACAAACGCCGAGTGTTAGACAGACACAGATCGGGGACCAAGAGATAACGCACCCATTAAAAAAACAAACTTGAGGGATCGCAGGTTCCGTCCCGTCTATCCCCCCCTCCCCCTCCCCCTCTCCCCGCATTTGTTTATATGTTTTATCTTTTGGATGAGACAATTCGCCCATGTGGCAAGATATCTGGGGTTGCTGTATACTGCAAGCAATATACCGTTACTAGTTTAAACATGAACTATACCCGCTACACACCTGACAAACACAAATCCTGTCCCCAGGTTTATCTGTTTCATGTTTGAAAAAAAAAGCGTATCAACATATATGTGAAAAATAGAAAAAAAATACATCAATGAATCTTTTCCCTGCTAGGATCAATTCCAGCTAAAACGCTACTATGAATGTATCTTCTTTATGTGATTATCTGTCTGTCTTTCCCCTGTTAGTCTCTGTCTTTCTTTATCCATCAGGCGATGTCTTTTTCTTTGTACGACCACATTTCACACACACACACACACACACACACACACACACACACACACGTATATATAAATATATACAAGAACACCCATCATGCATCCTCCAAGTTGGAATACAGGTAGGAAGGTAGCTTCACTGTGGGTGAAAACGGTCACATACGCACACGCAAAATCTCACCAGAGGTGATCCTCAGAGCTGTAACCGAGGAATAAAAATAACAACAGCAACAACAACAAGAATACAACAAAAATACAACAATTCTTGCTTTTAGCTTAATAAACTGCCTACCAGTGTGAACACGGAGGTGGCCTTTCAGCTGGCCGTTGTTGGTGCAGGTGACGTCACAGTACGGACACTTGTGTTTCCTGCTGTCTCTGTCCCTGTCCCCCGCACTGTCCGCTGTATTCTCCTTTCTGTGTGGCGTGTCCCCACTCCACTGAGGGTTTGGCTGCTCCACAGAGGGGACTGAAAAATCCACACAGTCTGCGGGTCTGGTGTCTGTCCCTGCTTTAGAAGCCGGCACACAGGCGGAAGGAGGCCCAGGGATGGTGCCCTGGGGACGGGGGCTCTGCGGGGAGTTGAGGAACTGCAGGAAGCTGCCGTACCTCCCTGCCCACTCCTGCCAGTTGTCCGAGCCCTCAGACATCAGGGAGCTGGCGGGGGAGATCTGAGACAGGGCGGACAGGGTTGATTCCGGTCGTGCCACTGACGGCGTCATCACTGATGCTGGGGAACAGGCCCCGGATGCTGAGTTGAGATCTGAACTGACGCTGAACACAGCAGACAGAGGGGAACTGGGCTGTGCACATTCTTGAGGATCCACGCGTTTTCTGGAGTTCGTTTTATTGGGAAAGGCTGTGGTGTGGGTGTCAGGTAACGCGGTGTCCACAGGCTTCCCGTACCTGAGGCTGCCAGCTGGGTCCCTGGTGTCCTCGTCAAACACGGGATGGTTGTTCAGCAAGGCACGGCGCAGCTCCACGGCAGAGCCTCTGTCCGTTGTCTCCCCTTGTTTTGCAAACATGGGGATGTACGGCTTGGGGGCTGCATGGGGGGCAGAGAACCTGCTTTGCCCAGCTAAGGGGAAAGGCGTCAGCACTGGGTGCCCTGGGGCTCAGACAGGGGGTAGGGTGTTCTGTGGAGGGCAGGGGGGTCTGGGGGAGGCCTGTGGGCACCTGCCTGACTCTGTGTCCGGTGAGGGACCGTGAACGGGAGGGGAGGAGGACTGCATGTCAGAGAGTCCTGAGGATACACATGGGGAAAAGGGGGCAAAGGGTAAGAGAAGGGGTCACTGGTCAAAGAACACAGTCCGTGCCGGTGTCGTCTGAAATGTCCACTTGCCCTCTCCGGTCTCTGTAAAGAACATCCGCCCATGGATGCATGTTTGATAGCATTCAAAGAGTGTAGTCTAGAACCCAGAGGACTGTGAAAATCACAAGGATAGTTGTACTCCAAGTAGTCACTGTATCCAGGGTCGTACACATCATGGCCTAGCCTGTACAGATGGTCCTGAACCATGGCGGAGTGAAGCAAGTCTCTCACGTTTTCCTCAGCATCTTCATGGCAGTGGAAAGCACAGCAGTCTGCCTCGTCCCCCTCATAGGGGGGGAAGGAAGGAAGGTGACCGCAGTAGTGTCTGAATCTGGGGAGGAAGGGCAGCTCGGGCTCTTCAGGCCGGTGGTACAGCAGGACAGGTTTGAAGGTTTTCGCTTTTCCCGGGAACGAGTCGGCCAGGCCCTCGTAGTAGTACTCCTGAGGCCAACGAGGCCCACAGGGCAAGCTGTCCTCCCACGGTCTGTGAGCCACAGCGGCCGGGGAGCGTCTGCTGGCAGGAGTCTTCTGGACGCCTCCAGGTGGAGGAATCATACCAATGGAGGTTGAGGGTCTCTGGGACTCCGGGAAGTGGAGTAAGTTTGTGGACATGTCCCCCATATTAGACAGTCTGCCTGTCCTCAGAGCGTCAGTGGCATCCATGATCATCACGTTCTAGTCTGTCACTTCGTTTAGGCTTCAGTGACTGTTTTGGTGTTTTAAGGAGTGAGAGGGCGTGTGTGTGTGTGTGTGTGTGTGTGTGTGTGTGTGTGTGTGTGTGTGTGTGTGTGTGTGTGTGTGTGTGTGTGTGTGTGTTTGCTGGTAAAGTGTCCAGTCAAAATACAAACAGCAGGTACATAAAAGATTTAAAACGAAGAACTTGAAATTCAGTTGTTCCTAATTGCTCTCTTGGCTTCCATTTACATTTTAAAAAGTTTTTAAATATATCATATCGATACCTTGTTTAGAGTTATTTGACTTTACCAAATTTCTTCAGGCTTATTTGAACATAACTGGTTTGAGTGAATACCCCGTCACTGAACCAACCATGACAAAATTATGTCACCATTTGTAAACATCTACCATATGTAACCACCAAAATTGAAAAAAAAGCTTCAGTTCACTTTTGTGTCCGATGAATGAACACAACATACAGGATAAGTTTACAATTTGAAAAGAAAAAGCCCCGTTTTCTGTACAACGGAGTTGATTACAATGACAGTACAACCCCCAACCGTTAGTCCAGTCACACCCGCACACAGACACCATAAAGGTTTGACAGTGAAGGCAGAGACTGCATGACAATATTATCAAACATACATACATACATACACAGGTTTAATCAAAAGCAATACGAAAGCAGATAAACAAAACGGGATCACGTTTGATCAAGCCCAGTCCTAAAGTTCGATTGATAAGTTACGCCCCTTGCTCTTTGCACTCTTTGAAGAGCTGCCTGCCTCCACTCCAGCTCGAAGGCGCTGCTCTCCACAAGCCCTCTGCTGTGTCGGCAGTTTGGTGGACATTCTAGCCCGCGTAGTTTATATATTGATGTTAAAACACAGCTAACCCCCCAAAAAAAAAGAAAAAAGAAAGGAACAAAAGACGAAACAAAAATAATAACAGCAACAGCAACAACAACAACAACAACAACAGCAACACACACACACACACACACACACACACACACACACACACACACACACACACGCACGCACACACACACACACACACACACACACACACACACACACAAACACACACGCACATACACTCACACACACACACATTTTGCACTTGTGTGCATATTATGTTACGTATGCCTGTGCGGGTATACATGCCCCAAATGACCAACGTTTTGAAAACTACTTTGCTGATGATCGGTGCATGCTAAGAATAACAACACCGATGAAAAATGACAAATAACAAACAGGCAACTAGCCTACCATGTTCATCCACATCATCATCATCAGCAGCAGCAGCAGCAGCAGCATTTATTTGTTCTCAGATCAGCGCCTAGGGTTCTGACATGAATTTTGAAAAGCTGATGGTAAAGAAATAACTTGTATCCAAGTACCAGTTAACCAGCCAGCCAGCCAACCAACCAACCAACCAACCAACCAGCCATAGACTGATTTCCACCAAACTGAACCCCATCCTATTGGGCCAGCCTCCCTTGTCTTTCCATACCCTGCCCCCTCCCTCATCTTATCCCTAACGCCTTTGGCGGGGACAACGGGTAGACATACAAACAAACTAAAGAGGCCCTTCAACTAACTGCCTGTAGTCAGTTATCACTCCTGCAAACGTGTATCAAATTATCAGCTCTAGCTCCCTTCAGCCCCTGGCCTGAACTTGTTCGTTATCTGCTGAAGCTTGTGGGGACACACAGGCCACACACCACATATATGCATAAAGAGGGCAGAGTGATGTTATCTTCTACACAGTGCTCTAAATCCCTCTTTCTATTCGAATATCCCTTTGTGGGGATGCCGAGGGGGGTTGATAAAAGTATAATTCCCACCCTCTGGAATTCTGTGCTAGGAATTCAACCTTTTCTATCCCTCTCTTTGTTTATGCCTTGTTCCTTTTCTTCCTGTCACCTCGTTCTTGTCATTTTTCTGCCTTCTTGGTCCATATCACGGATTTTTTCCCCCTCCAGAAAGACCTAAAAGATAACAATTCTCTCCCACGCTGAAGTCGGATGCACTGGGTCTAGCTTGTCAAGCGCTTAACGGCAGCATAACGCATTTTCGCTCATATGTCAGACAACAATTATTGCTATCTGAGCGTCTGACGAAGAAAAAAAAGTGCCGGTAAAAAACCCCACGGCAACAAGAAGGTTGTCCCTGTCAAAATTCTGTGGAAAAAAAAATCCCACTGATAGGGAAACAAATACAGTAACAGACAGGAAAAGAATAATGATGGGTAGGCGCTGCACTTGTAGCCACGCGCTCTCCCTGAGGGAGAGCAGCCCGAATTTCATGCAGAGAAATCGGCTGTGACATAAAGTGGTATAAAATTTAACAAGACAAATCCTGTGTTTATCCCAGTGTTTACAATATCACCATCTGGTCGCTAGAACAAAACAATGAAGTTAACATGTCATTCAATGTCTGAAAAGACCACACAAAAAAATGTAGACTTGCCTGACAAAAGGCAGGAGAAGGGACTGGGTAAGCAAAAAAATACACGAGAGAGAGAGAGAGAGAGAGAGAGAGAGAGAGAGAGAGAGAGAGAGGAGAGAGAGAGGAGAGAGAGGAGAGGAGAGAGAGAGAGAGAGAGAGAGAGGAGAGAGAGAGAGAGAGAGAGAGGAGAAGAGGTGATAAGGAAAGACAGGCCAAGAAGGTAATAGAAAAGGGGACATTTTTTCAGCACATACTCCAGAAGGTGGAGATGCTGTTTATACCGAAAAAAACCTTACGTTACTGGTCTTTCACAACTTCTGTTATTTTTGTAGATGCATTAGTACATGCTGCGAGGGAATTGGAATGCAATAGGGATATAGTGTGATGTCAGCCAAAAAACTTAACTGGGGTTTGCGGCCGAGAGCCTAGGCCTAGGCTGGGCCTCCATCCTTTATACTTATGTAGATCCCACACACACACAGGACATAAGGTCACTAATCTGTAGATCCTAGCTGCACCACACAGCTAGAGAAATCCGATTACCTTTTGCCTGCGTCTTTCAGATTCAGTGTCGTTTTCGTTTGTTTTATTCAAAGAGAGAGAGAGGAGAGAGAGAGAGAGAGAGAGAGAGAGAAGAGAGAGAGAGAGAGAGAGAGAGAGAGAGAGAGAGAGAGAGAGAGCAAGGCAAGGCAAGGCAAGGCAAATTCTTTTATTCGAGGAATAATAGATAACACATGTGCTTTTTACTCATCCCGCTTTCGGATAACATCAATAAGTTATTAAACAATAAAACTATACGCTTTACAATAACATACAGAAATAAGTACACTGCATAAATAAGGTAAGAGAAATGCGACAGTACCAACATGTAATAAGGTGAGAAAGGTGCACTCATAAAGAGAGAGAGTAGAGATATGCTATGTCAGTATATAGTCTCTTCACAATCAATGTAAAGGTGTTTCAAAGCAGTTCAAAGAAAGCACAACATCGATAAACCAACAAACAAGCAAATAAATAAAAAAAGAAAAGAAAGAAAAAAGCTATGCAAAAGGCCAAGAAACAAATTTAAAGCAGGAAAGTGATGATGAAATATCCCCCTAAGCAATGGAAATCATCCTAAATAGATAAGAACTACTTCTGGTTTACAAGA
The DNA here is from genome assembly GCA_030674155.1 of Stramonita haemastoma. Lineage (NCBI taxonomy): Eukaryota > Metazoa > Mollusca > Gastropoda > Neogastropoda > Muricidae > Stramonita > Stramonita haemastoma. The sequence continues at coordinate 3,052,558 of CM060319.1, read as the reverse complement.
CATTGCCAGCTTGAAAAGTTAGGACTGGATTTTAATGTCAAACAAACTCTTCATGGTAGAATTAATTTTTTTTTAGTGGAGGTTGAAAGTGTGTGGTGTATGTGTTGTGTGTGGTGTTTGTGTTGTGTGTTGTGTGGTGTGTGTGATGTGTGTGTGGTGTGTGTGTGTGTTTTGTGTGTGTGTGTGTGTGTGTGTGTGTGTGTGTGTGTGTGTGTGTGTGTGTGTGTGTGTGTGTGTGTGTGTGTGTGTGTGTGTGTGTGGTTCGTTCGTTCTTTAGATTTTACGTCTTTTCACTATTAGTGATATTAGACGAAGGGAGACAGGGAGAAAAGAAGAAAAGCAGATACTTGTGTGTGACTAAAAGTTTGTGTTTTGTCACTTATAATGCGTATGAATATGTATGTGTGTGTGAATGTGTGTGTGTGTGTGTGTGTGTGTGTGTGTGTGTGTGTGTGTGTGTGTGTGTGTGTGTGTGTGTGTGTGTGTTGTGTTTGTGTATGTGTGCGTGTGTGGTGTGTGCACGTGTGTGAATGTGTGTGTGTGCACGTGTGTGAAAGTGTGTGTGTGTGTGAGTGTGAGTGTGTGTGTGTGTGTGTGTGTGTGTGTGTGTGTGTGTGTGTGTGTGTGTGTGTGTGTGTGTGTGTGTGTGAGTGAGTGTGTGTGTGTGAGTGAGCGTGCATGCATAAAGAGAGAGAGAGAGAGAGAGAGAAGAGAGAGAGAGAGAGAGAGAGAGAGAGAGAGAGAGAGAAGAGAGAGAGAGAGAGAGAGAGAGAGAGAGAGAGAGAGAGAGAGAGAGAGAGTGTATGTGTGTGTGTGCGTGTGTGTGGTGTGTGTGTGTGTGTGTGTGTGTGTGTGTGTGTGTGTGTGTGTGTGTGTGTGTACGTGCGCGCCCGCGCGCTTGCGTGCGTGTGTGTGTGTTTTGGATTAGTGGTGGTGAAGGGTGATGGTGGTGGAGACTGACATTTCTTGTCTATTTGCATTGTCAGTATTACTTCCCCTGTTGCCGGGAAGTGAATGTTGATTTCCATAGTGACCGTTCGAGGTTAACAGGGTCTGTCAGTGTGCAATGCTCTGGCAAACTTTTGCTTTTTTTGTTTATTGGAAGCTAAACAGACAGACCATCTAAAGGTTGAACATGAGCAAAGGTAAACTGGTACAAGTAATGTCCGCGACCACCAGGTCAGTATCTTTGTTTCCAGTTCGCTTGTACTTCATTTCTAGCCCCACTTTGTATCTATACTGGGTTGAAGTTTTAGAATAGGCCTAGATCTAACTTTTAAGACTGGTGGGTATCATAAAAAACTCAGATACTCACTGTACACAGTGCATTGTCGACAAGTCTTGTGGACTGAGTTTTTGGTTGGTATATATATTGCTTTGTTTTTTTGGTTGCTTAATTTACTTCTTTTTGTTTTTTGTTTTAACTTGAATAAAGTAGTGGTGATTCAGAGACGAGAGAGTAAACTTAATAACCTGTTATGATAATGGATCTATAGATTTATTGGTGAAGGTGATGGTAGGCTGCTTCATATTCAGCTTTGGAACAAGGCAGGCGGATTCAAATAGTTACAACGGAAAATGCTTGGAAAGATTTAGGCCTAACATAGACGTATTTATCAGTTCAAGTTTTCTAACTGAAATAGTTTAGATCTAACTAAACATGTTTAATCAGATGCCGCACAAGAAAATTTCAAAAGTCATTTTTTCTTAATTTTCGTAACTATCTTCTCAATGTACTTTCATGCCGTTGAATTTATAAAATTAGGCAGGTGTGGGTTGGAAGATTTGTTAGTTATCAGCGTGAACTCAGCACCAAAGCTGCCATTAACGAGAGCGCAAGATGTTTTGCGCGGTTCATACAGTCTGTATATCCCCTGAAGGACTGTTTGGAGAATGGAGCTGGTACTGATGTTAACTTCAGGGGAAACATCTCGAACTGGCGTCTCAGTGGAGGCTCGAACCCACGCCATCAGATCACGAAACCAACGCTCTAACCACTGGGCTGTTCCACCCTTAACCCCCCCCCCCCCCCTCCCCCTGACAAAAAAAAATCAAGCATTGAAAACTTGATAGTAAAATATTGAAAAGAAACACCGACCACAGTTGTTTAAGACGCGAATGTGATTTCATCTTCAACACGTCGGCTGCACACATTCATCAGATATTAGTCACAGAAAAACAAACCACTTGATCTATAATTTTTTAATTAGCATTTATTTACCACTATCATGACTGTCACAAGTTTTTACCTAGTCATTCCCCTGCCTGAAATACCATGGGCTTTAAGTTGATGACACAACTTGCTGTACACACTTTTGTTAAGATGCGCTGCAGAAATTTCCTTGTTTCTGTGTGGCCATAGTACAGCTCTCTTTCTTTCTGTCCTTGTGTAAGCATGATCTATCTGTCTGCCTGTCTGTCTGTCTGACTATATGTGTATGTGTGTATGTGTGTATGTGTGTATGTGTGTATGTGTGTGTGTGTGTGTGTATGTATGTATGTATGTATGTATGTATGTATGTATGTATACGTCCCGTACGTACGTACGTACGTACGTACGTACGTACGTACGTACGTATGTATGTATGTGTGGTATGTGTGTATGCATGCATGCATGCATGCATGCATGCATGTATGTATGTATGTATGTATGTATGTATGTATGTATGTATGTATGTATGTATGTATGTATGTATGTATGTATGCATGTATGTATGTATGTATGTATGTACGTGTTTCTCTCACTACATGTAATCTCACGCCCCTCATTGGGAAATGATACTAATGACCTAATTTACTGTCCCCCATTAACAAACATAACGGAGATAATGACAACAAGAAAGGCAGACCCCCCCCCCCCCCCTTCCACCTCCTCCAACTTATCCCTTATGTACATATTACACCACAACAGAGGTCTTTGTCTAATCTTTGCAGCTTTATCTATATCAACATCAAAATATATATATATGTGTGTGTGTGTGTGTGTGTGTGTGTGTGTGTGTGTGTGTGTGTGTGTGTGTGTGTGTGTGTGTGTGTGGTGCACTGGGTGAGGCAACAGTGGCGGGGCCCTAAAGTTGCCGCTGGATACCAGCGGGAAGCTGGAGAGCACCCAGTCCGAGATCATCCCCGAGGCCTGTCCCCAGTCACGGGAGTACCTCCAGGCCTTACGTGAGTACCCTCAGTCCTCTCTCTCTCTGTCCCTCCCCAAACCTCTGCATGCATACTTTTATCTTTGGGAGGCGGGACACCCTTAGTGGTTAGAGCGTGGATCTCGCGATCTGACGGCGCAGGTTTGAATCATTACTGAGACATCTGCATGAGGGGATGTTTTTCTCCCTGGAGTTAATATCAGTACTGATTCCATTGTTCCTTAAGTTCTTTAGGTGAGACAATAAACCGAGGTCCCGTGTACAAACGCACGCAGAACGCCTTGTATAGACGTTTAAACCCCTTTTGCCTTTCGGGGGGTATGCCATTATGTATCGGTTTGAAACGGATGACAAAATAAAAAAAAACCCCACACATGCAAACTAATGTTGTGTTCAGACATCGCCCCCGAAGCCTGAATGCAGCTACTTCAAAGGTGGGCAAACGGTCACAGACACAACATGACTCCGTGTAAACAACAGAGCCCTAAACAAGGAACAGAAAAAAATCCCAACATTTTTAGAATATGATATTGAACATAAAAAGAGAACATGGTAGTCGGAATGCAGCGACCTTAATGGTGCGAAAACGGTCGCGAACGCAAAATCCGTGTGGTGAGCCTTACCCCCTCTCTCCACCTCTTCCTCTCTCCCCGTTCCACCTCTTTTTCCCTTTTTCATCCCTCCCACACCCTTTCTTTCCTTTCTCCCTCCCTCCCTCTCTTTCCTTTGTCCCTCCCTCCCTCCCTGCCTAAAAATGTATTTCCCTCCCTTCTCCATCTTCCTCCCCTACTAACTTTGTTAGTATGTCGTTGATTTATTTATTACCTTAATGAATCAACCATGTTTGTTTGTTTGGCTTGTTTGTTTTATTATTATTTTTCTTGTTTTTTTTTCTTTTCTTTCTGAAGGCCTGGTATAAAAGAAGCCTGTGGCTTATCCATTTACCCTCATTAAAATATTCGAGTTCGAGTTCGAATTCGAGTTCTCCTCTACCTCCCTCCCTGTCCTGATTCTGTTGTCACAGCTTTCAATTTCCCTGACTTTCAGCTTCCTCTCAGATGCTAATTAATCCGACCCATCCCAGACTAGGTGGGGGCTAGCTGGTGCTATGTATATCAGGAACTGACCATACTTGGACTAGGTAAAAGGAAAGGGCGCCCTAAATTTAGCACTCTTGACTGATGAGTGATGTTGGATTTGTGTGCTGTGTTGTCTGTTCCCATGCCCGTAGTGGCCAAGACGGACCTGGAGGAGCTGATGTTCGAGGACCACCTGGTGACGGCCTCGGACACGGGCAAGGAGCTGGGTGAGTTCAGCATCAGCATGGAGAAGGTGAGGCGCTGGGAGCAGACCTGCGTCCTGGTGCACGCCAGCAGCAGGGGCACCGTGGACGGCGTGCCCTGCGGAACCTCCATCGTCTGCTACGTGCTGCCCACCCTGGAGACTCTGGAGCAACACCACCACGAGTTCGTCAAGGTGAGGGGAGGTGAGGGCAGGGGGGGAGGGGGGGGAGGGTTGTGTGTGGGGGTGTGTTGTGGTGTTGGTGTTGGTGTTGGTGTGTGGTGATGGTGGTGTGTGGTGGTGGTGATGGTGGTGGTGGTGATGGTGGTGGTGGCGATGTGGTGGTTGGTGGTGGTGATGATGGTGGTGATGATGATGATGATAGTGGTGTCGGTGATGATGTTGATGATGATGAGACGAGACGACGACGACGACGATGATGATGATGAACGATGACGACGACGACGATGGTGATGACGACGACAACTAGGACGATGATGATGATAGTAATGTCGGTGATGGTGGTGGTGGAGGTGGTGCGGTAGTGATGGTAGTGATGGGGATGGTGGCTGTGGTGGCGACGATGTTGGTAATGACGACGACAATGGTAACAAGAAGATAATTACTTCTCTGAAGAAGAAGAATGCGAAGAAGAAGAAGAAGAAGAAGAAGAAGAAGAAGAAGAAAGAAGAGAAGAAGAAGAGAGATGTGTGTGATGATGATGATGATGATGATGATGATGATGATGATGGTGGTTGGTGGTGGTGTGGTGGTGGTGGTGGTGGTGGTGATGATGTGTAGATGGAGGTGGGATGAGTTGTGATGATGGTGATAATGGTGGAGGGTGGTGGTGGTGGTGATGATGATGATGATGATGATGATGATGATGATGATGATGATGATGGTAATGATGATGAACAAAAGCTACCGCAGCAGCATTTTTGTATTTTGTACCACTTTATGTCACAGCAGATTTCTCTGTGTAAAATTCGGGCTGCCCTCCCCGGGGAGAGCGCGTCGCCATAAGTGCAGCACCTACCCATTTTTTTTTTTCCTGTCTGCAATTGTATTTTGTTTCCTATCAGGATGACTTTTTCCTATAGAATTTTGCCACCACCACCACCACCATCATTATTACCGTCATCATCATCATCATCATCATATCATGATCATGATCATCATCAGCACAGCAGCAGTAGCAGCAGCAGCAGCAGCAGCAGCAAGCAGCAGCAGCAGCAGCAGCAGCAGCAGCAGCAGCAGCAGCAGCACCACCACACCACCACCACCACCACCACCACCACCACCACCACCACCACCACCACCACGTAGGCTAGCTAGTAAGGGTGTATGGTGTCTGTCTGTCTTATGTCTGTCTGACTGTGTGTGTGTGTGTGTGTGTGTGTGTGTGTGTGTGTGTGTGTGTGTGTGTGTGTGTGTGTGTGTGTGTGTGTGTGTGTGTGTGTCTGTGTCCAGTTGGAGCGTCGTTGACAGAAAGACACGATCTCAGGAGGAGCTACGTGGTCACCTGTCACAGGGGCCGGTCAGTGCCTGCCTCAAACACTGAATGATGGGATGATGGATTGGTTCGTGGATTGCTGATTGATTCATGGATGGCTGATTGTCATGGATGGCTGATTGATTCATGGATTGCTGATTGATTATGGATTGGTGATTGATCATGGATTGGCTGATTGATTCATGGATTGGCTGATTGATTCATGGATTGGCTGATTGATTCATGGATTGCTGATTGATTCATGGTTGGCTGATTGATTCATGGATTGGCTGATTGATTCATGGATTGGCTGATTGATTCATGGATTGGCTGATTGATTCATGGATTGGCTGTGATTACGATTGCTGACTGACTGACTGATTGACTGACAGATTGATTGATGGATTGACTGATGGATTGATTGACGGATTAATTGATTGACTGATGGATTGATTGACTGATTGTCGGATGATTGATTGTCTGATTTATTGATTGATTGATAGATAGATTGGTCAACTCACTGATTGATTAATACAAAGATGGTCACCAGGGGACCGGCCAGTGCCTTAGCTTATGGAGTGATTGATGGATTGATTGATTGACTGACTGACTGAATAACTGACTGATTGATTTACTGACTGACTTATTGACTGATTGAATGATTGATAGATAATGGATTAATATATTGATTGATTAATTGACTGACTGATTGATTGATTAATACAATGATTGATGATTAATACAAAGATGGTCACCAGGGGAACGGTCAATGAGTCTCTGTCTGTCGCCATTCTAACACTCCTGGCCATTGGTGGCTGGTAGCTGGCTTGATTGATTGACTGGTGGACTGGCTGAATGATTGGATGACTGATTGATTGATTGATCGATTGATTGATTGATTGACTTCAGGATGGTTACATAATTAGCAAGGAGGTTAGAAAGGGCAGGGTTTGTGTGCTGTCAGTTTTAACTAGTGTGCTACGGGTCTGGATCACCCTCGTCTTTGATTGGTTGATTAACTGACTGATTAACTGACTGACTGACTGACGACCGGCAGACGGACAGACAGGTCAATAGGGAGACAGTCACTTGGTCAAGATGGTCATAGAGAAACAACTTAATTAAATTGGAGCCAGGTTGATAAAAAAAAAGGTGGCTGATTTTGTGGTGATCATTATGCTCACCCAGGGGAGAGAAGCCTAAGCTTGACGTGTAAAAATCTCACTCTAATCAGTCAATACAACCATGTTGTTCATAGCCCCGCCGACCACACAGGCCATATCGGGGCTGTCACCTCGTCACATTTAGGCAGGCAGACACACAGATACTTCAGTACGCACACACGTACGCAAGCACGCTCAGACACGCCACTGGGGACGGGATAGCCTAGTGGTCAGAACATTGCGCTCGCAATTTGACCACCCGAGTTCGATTACCATTCGAGGATATTTTTCCCCTGGAGTTAACATCAGTGCTGATTCCACTCTCCCCAAAAGTCCTTCAGATGAGACTATAAACCGAGGCCCCGTGTGCGAATGCACGCAGAATAATCTAGCGCACACGTTAAATCCTGTTCCGCTTTTCGTAAGAGTAGGCCATTGTGTGGCGGTGGTAACAGATGATAAGATTTACAAAACTGCATACATACGGGGACTGGATGAAAAAAACACACGGGTGCTTATTGCATTATCCTCGATATAAAAGAATAAATTAAAAAAACAAAACAAACTGGCTCAAAGCAGTAATTCACTATTTCCCTAAGAACAATAGAACCAAAGGAAAGATGTTGACATTGTTGTCTGTCTGTCTCCTTTGTCTCTCTTTGTTCGGTGACCACACGCGGCCTCGTTGTTCCTGTCTTGTTGTTATGGTTTTCCTATTTGGTTTATTATTGTTGTTAGTTGGAGGTGTTCTTAAATTGATGTAATCCCTGATTAGGGCGTAGACTGGATGTAAAAAAGCACACGAGTGCTTATTCATTATCTTCGACACAAAAGAATTTGATTTGATTTGATTTGATTTGATTTGTAGGCCTACATACGTTCATTGTTTCTGTGCAGTAGGAGACCTCTGATATTTCTAAAGAGTTTTCTCTGGACACCATGCAAGGATTCATATCAGAAGGTAAGTATTCATACTTTTATTTATTTATCTATGTATCTATTGATCTATCTATTCATTTATTTTTTTTAGCCAGTGTAGATTACAGGCATTGTAGCTTAGGGGATAAAGCCTTTGCTTTTTATTTTATTTATTTTTTATTCTCTTATATCGAGGATAACAGAATAAGCAAGCATGTGCTTTTTTTCATCCGGTCCCCGTGTATATGCAGTTTTTGTAAATATTGTCATCTGTTCCCACCGGCACACGATGGCCTACTCTTAAGAAAAGCGGAACAGGATTTAACGTAAGCGCAAGATGTTCTGCGGTTCTACCGCCGCGTAGTCGAGTGGTTAGGGCGTTGGACTCGTAATCTAAGGTGCGGGTTCGATCCCAGCTGTCGGCTATGGCGTTGTGCCTTGGAAAAGGCACTTTACGGCTATTTTCTCACCCCACCAGGTGTAAAAGGGTACCAACTTGTGTTGGGGGTTAACCTGCGATAGACTGGCGTCCTATCCAGGGGGGAGTCTATGACTCTCAGTCGCTTAGCGCCACAGAAACCGGGATAAGCACCGGCCTGATGAGCCTTAGGTCGGGACAGACTTTAACTTTAAACTTTTAACAAGATGTTCTGTGTGCGTTCGCACACGGGGCCTGGTTTAAAGTCTATCGAAGGATGCTTTCTATAGCATGCGTTCTGTGAAGGCGGGGTTCGAATCTGTTGATGGTGGAGGTGATGATGAGTCAATGGCGATGATGATTACGGTGTTGCTGTCATAAATGATGATGATGGTGATAATGATGATGATGCTGACAACGATAGCGATGAAGATAATGAAAGGAAAACAAAGGAAGAGGATGAGAGAGAGAGAGAGAGAGAGAGAGAGAGAGAGAGAGAGAGAGAGAGAGACAGAGACAGAGACAGAGACAGAGACAGAGAGAATTGAACTCAAAATAAACAAACCAATTTCCATCACTAGCACCCAAAAGAAGACCCCCCACCCCCACCGAAAAAATACCCAAAAAACCAAAACATCACCCCCCAAAAAAAAAGAAAAACAAACCAAAAAAAAACACCCACAAAAAAAGAATACCAACACGTAAAACAAACCCAACAAACCCCCAAACCAAACCAAACAAACAAAACACCCATTCTCCAAATATGCAAACCACCAGGTCACTTATTCGTGTATCATAAAAGGTAAAGGTGTTCGTGTACCCTCAGCTACTCCAGGGGCCAGCATATTGAAGGCGGCGCCCATCTCCTCTCCCTCGCTGCTTTATACCTCCCTGACCCCAAAGAGGGCAGGTATCCATTTACAGCTGGGTGAACAGGTGGACTGTACTGAAGCCAAGGCGCGCAAACGGTCACCCATCCAACTGGTAACCACACTCGACGCTGCTTAACTTGACTGGGGGGAAAAGCCAGAGCTCTGACCACTTAGCTATCCCGCCCCCACATCATACAAATCATCAACAAATGTATACCACTTTCGTTCAAAGCACGCCACCAGCATTGGACAGTAGACAGTAGAAGGAGACAGTAGAAGCAGACAGACAGACAGACAGACAGACAGACAGACAGACAGACAGACAGACAGACAGACAGACAGACAGACAGACAGACAGACATAATTAATTAATTAATTAATTAATGAGGGTGTGGTGTGTTCCCATTGCCAACAGGACAGAATTAATGAGGGTGTGGTGTGTTCCCATTGCCAACAGGACAGAATTAATGAGGGTGTGGTGTGTTCCAACATGACAGAATTAATGAGGGTGTGGTGTGTTCCAACATGACAGAATTAATGACGGTGTGGTGTGTTCCAACATGACAGAATTAATGAGGGTGTGGTGTGTTCCAACATGACAGAATTAATGAGGGTGTGGTGTGTTCCAACATGACAGAATTAATGACGGTGTGGTGTGTTCCAACATGACAGAATTAATGAGGGGTGTGGTGTGTTTCCAACATGACAGAAGTAATGAGGGTGTGGTGTGTTCCCATTGCCCACAGGGTCCAACATGCTGCTGCAGCGTGTCCTCACTGTCAACGGCTTGAGTCAGGAACTTCAGTTCATCTCCTTCGATTCGGAAAACGCTCTCTGCACTTGTGTTTATGTAAGTTTAGCTGCGAGCTCTGGCAGTGCAGTAGAATACATTGTATTGCGCGACACCACATCATATAATTCGGATGAGACTATAAACCTAGGCCCCGTGTGCCAACGCACGCAGAACATCTTGCGCACACGTTGAAACCCCGTTCCGCCTTTTGGAAGAGCAGGCCATTGTGTGCTGGTAGGAGCAGATGACAAACTTATTATAAAAAAACCCAGCATGCACACCGGTGTAGTACTTAGACACCATTCCTGAGAAAAAATCGGGGAGCTGAAGTCCCCAGGGCGGCTACAGGGCTATATATATTAAAAAAAAAAAAAAATAATGGGTAGTCGCTGCACTTGTTGCGACGCGCTCTCCCTGGAGAGAGCAGCTCAAATTTCTCGCAGAGAAATCTGTTGCGACATACAGTGGCTGGTTTAAAGAAATGTTTATTCAGAAAAGAAACACCATATATTTTGGAGCAGCAACAAGCTGATAGCTTATAGCGCACTCCACCACCAAACAAAACGAAACTTGTTATGTGGCAGCTGAAAAACAAACCAAACACTGTCACAACAAATCAATCCTATTGCAAAATGTAATCCACAAATCAAAGACATCCTTTCTAAACTTGCTGCCATCACACTTGTGCTCCCTTGTTGTGGAAGCTGAAGGTATCACAGCTCCAGTGACAAGACATTCACTCCAGAGGTGGTTTGGGTTTTCTCTGGTGGGAGCAGTGTTCGGCCCGGTGCTCCTCACAGCATTCAGACCTTGATCCTCACCCACATACCCGGGGTATACTCGCTACCAGCCCACAGCCCTGGTCTCGCCTCTGTAGTCGGTGGTGCAATAAAAAAAAAAGCGCAAGATAAGATTGGATTTGGGTATTTGTGTCACCCATATCGTCGGCCATTGCTGCCTTACTCTTCTGCGAAAAATGGATGTTCTTAAATTAACGTGTGCGCAAGATGTTCTGCTTTCATTTCACACAACAGGACCTCTGTTTACAACCTTGTCCGAAGAGCTTGTAGATGAGAGGAGTCAGAACTAGTGTTAAATCCAGGGGAACATCACATCACTGAAGTGGATTAGTGGAGATTCGAACCTGTGTCCTTACATCTCGCTTCCTATGCTCACAGGACTGAGCTACCTGTCCCAGCTAGTCCCTGCCCCTCCCTATCTGAAGCATACATTTTTGTCGGGGTTTAGCAAAATCAGTGGTAAAAGTTGGTCTTTTCTTTTCTTTTCATTAATGGTATGCAAGTTTGAGGATAAACAATTCGGATGGCTAGTGCCAGATTGTAAATACTTGTATATTAAGATAGGTGTAGAAGTGTGTGTGTGTGTGTGTGTGTGTGTGTGTGTGTGTGTGTGTGTGTGTGTGTGTGTGTGTGTGTGTGTGTGCTCGGGCACGAGCCTGCACACATGAATAATTTGTGCATATATTTTTTTTATGCCTTTGCCAGTATGATAGGTAAATAGGTAAGTTCATTCTCTCAGGGGACGGGATAGCTCAGTGGTCAGAGTAACCGCTTTCCCCAAGCTACGGTTCGGCAGTATCGAGCGTGGTTACCACGTGGATGGGTGACCCCGCACGTTGGCTTCATTACAGTCCCCTAGTCCACCCAGCTAGCTATAAATGCGTGCCTGCCCTTTTCAGGGTCAGGGAAGGTAAAGCAGCGAGGGAGAGGAGATGGGTGCAGCCCTCAATATCCTGACCCCTAGAGAAGCTGAGGTCTCTGATGCCTCGCTCCCCTACGACCACATAGGTTATGGGACACACCTTTTACCTTTTCTTTTTTTTTTTTACTCGAGAAATGTACAATTAAATGGACTTCCACCATATGCTTTGTTTTTGCTTGTACAGCCTATGCTGAAATAATCTTTTAAACTGTTTTAATTAAACTGACGGTTTTCTGACTAAACATATAATTATCTCTTTACACCAAGCTGATGGTGGTGTGGTGTGCGTGCAGCGGACGTTACAGGAACGCACACAGACGGTAGCAGAGACAACTCTCCGCGTGTTGGGGATGGAAAGGATCGTGGACTCCAAGCATGACTTCCCCCTGACCTGGCAATCCTATTTCACTGAGGAGGGGTCAGCGGAAGTTTTCACCGCTTCCGAAATCAAATCCATTGTCGTCGTCATTATCATCGTCGTCATCATCATCATTATCATCATCATCATCATCATCATCATCATCATCATTGTCGTTGTCATCGTCAATAGCTGCCATACTGTGCAAGGGAGCTAAATATTGGCATTTCTGGGTTGCACAAATCTGGGTTGTTCCTCTTTGACCGTAACAGTTGCATTCCAAATTTGGATTAATTTTAGCCCAGATGAAATGAATTCAGCGTTGCTAATATTCTTCATGCTACCACAGAAGTCACAGTAGGGCTGGTTACCCCCAGATAATTACACAATCTGTCACCATCAGAGGGCCAGAGTGCATTACATATAGGGGACAGGATTGCCTAGTGGTCAGAACATTGCACTCGCAATTTGACAACCCGGGTTCAATTCCCGTTCGAGGGGATTTTCCCCCTGCAGTTAACATCAGAGCTGACTCCACTCTCTCCAAAAGTCCTTCGGATGAAACTATGAACCGAGGCCGCGTGTGCGAACGCACGCAGAACATCTTGCATGCGCACACACTTTTCGTAAGCGTAGGCCATTGTGTGCCGGTGGGAACAGATGACAATTTTTACAAAACTGCATACACACGGGGACAGGATGTAAAAAAGCACATGAGTGCTTATTCCATTATCCTCGAAATAAAAGAGTAAATAAATAAACAAAAAACAAATAAACAGGACACGTTATCAGCCAGGCATCTTCATATTGCACGTTCCCACCCCAGGTCACCCTGCCTCACTCATCCCGCCTCTGACATTGAAAATAATTATATACACACTGAATAAGAAGTTTGCCTAGGTGACTCTTTTCCAAGTACCTCTTGGTACCATAGGTAGCTATGTCTCGACTACAGAGATTTTTTTTTCACCTTTAAAGAGAGTGCAGGTTGTTATGATAAGAGCTTGTCATGGCTGATAATAGGCAATCCCAGCACGAAATGAATCACTGCAAAACAATATTGTGGTGTAGGCCACAGCGCTTAACTGACATCAATAACTGACTCAGGTTTTGGCTTGGGCCAAAGCAATGTATTAACAATGTACGCATACACAGCTAAAAAGCTGAACGTTGTTTTTCCATAAGAACTTGTGTGGGTATGAGCTGTGAGCACTGGCGAGTATAGTCAACATAATGTCCCTTTTTCAAACGCTCGGTCCTGTTGTTTTTTTTCCCCTCTCCTGCTTTTCACCACATCTTGCCCATTTTAAAGGACAAATTAAACAAACAACATCACCCCCCCCCCCGAAAACCCCCCAAACAAACAAGCAAGCAAACAAACAACAACTACAACAACAATATCAACAACAAACAAAACAGTAAAGTAAGTGAGTAAGTAAAACTACAAGCAAAAACAGGAAAAAACTTTCTTATGTATATATACACACATACATACATACACACACACACACACACACACACACACACACACACACACACACACACACACACACACACACACACACACACACACACACACACACATACATATATATATATATATATATATATATATATATATATATATATATATATATATATATATATATATATATATATTTGTAGTGTGTGTGTGTGTGTGTGTAAAAGGGATGTTTGATATATTGGAAACAGTTTTAAAACAGAGCACGGATTTGTAAACAAACGAAATCAAAACAAAAAAACAAACAACTCCCTCCCCCACTATCTAACAACAAGTTTAGAAAGCATCCACTAATGTTTTCAAATGCAACGACAGAAAATTTAAACCAGATACTGACAAGTAATCCTCCCCCCTCTCCAAAAAAAAGAAAGAACGAAAGAAAAAACGAAACACCAGAAAGCAAATGTAACACCAATTTGCAAAGCTTTCGCCGAATGCTTTCAAATGTAATGACAGCAATGTAAACAGACCACAGACAAGTAAAAATAACAAAACAAAGAGAAAAAAGTTTCGAAAGCATCCACTTAACGTTTTTCAAAGTAATGACAGCAATTTACAAATAAACCACAGACAATTAAACAATGCGAACAGATCCAATCACAATACTCTAAAACATTGAGAATTTTTCAATGTAGTGACAGCGATTTAAAAACGGGACGGGATAGCTCAGTGGTCAGAGCGCTCGCTTTCCCCCAGCCAAGGTTAAGCAGCATCGAGTGTGGTTACCAAGTGGATGTGTGACTGTTTGCGCGCCTTGGCTTCAGTACAGTCCCCCAAATCACCTAGTTGTCAATGGGTACCTGCCCTCTTTAGGGTCTGGGAAGGTAAAGCAGCGAGGGAGAGGAGATGGGCGCCACCCTCAATATGCTGGCCCCTAGAGAAGCTGAGGTCTCTGACTTCTCGCTCCCCCCACGACCACCTAGGTTATGGGACACCTTTCCCTTTTGATGACAACGGCTCTAAAACAGCCCCGGCCCTCTTCTGTTCTGTGTGCAGGTTTCTGGCCAACCGTGCGCAGATCGGATCCCCGGTCACCATGACCTTGCAAAATGTGCCGCATAAACAGTACAAAGGTCAGCACAGGCCGCCCATCCCTCAGCTTCTTCTTCCTTGTTGAGCATTGCTTTGTTACACTCAGAAAAACATTTTTTGTGTGTGCTGCCTCCTATTGTGCGGCATTCCTATCTTCTTGTTTCCACGCCAGTCATTTCAATCCCTCTACCCCAGCCAGACTGTGGGTCGTTCAATCGCTACCTCAAGCTCAGGACTCCACAGGGAGCTTGTCACTGTGAGGCTGCTGCAGGGCATTGAGTGAAGCATCTCTGCACTGGTACAGGAGAGGCAGCAACGCCCTGTGGTTTGAGCTTCCTACTTCTGAGCTGACGGTCTGTCTGTCACTCAGCGCTAAGGTAAAACCAGTTTCGAGTCTATCTGGCAGTGCCCGTGTGAGAGAATTTTTCCTCATGAATAATTAATATTGGTACTGACTCCACTTCCCAGTAAGATATTCTGAAAAAACCCTATTCAACCCAGGTCTCAGGTGCGGACACAGTCATGGTAGACCGTTTGGCACATGCGTTAAGCCCCATCAGCCTCTAGAAGAGTGGGCTCACTCTAGGCGATGGGATGGATGACACGAACACACCTAGCATGCTGCGTGGAGAGGAATAAGCTCCGCTAAGGTCAGCGCGTTCGCAACACCCTGCTTGAAACATACAGCACAATGCTCCAGCGACTTCTGAAAGAGTGAAGACAGCAGTCAGCTGGTCTGACCTACCTCTGAAGCAGTAGAAAGGCACCGAGCAGTCCTGATTTAGATAATATGGACTTTGCCCCCTGACAACCCCCCCCCCCCCCACCTCTTGCTCCCCCCCCCCCCCACACACACACCATTTGTCATGCAGGTCCACCTAACTTTCGGTGTTTTAAAAAATGGTTTTAATTGATGCAGATTAAGATAAAGTGGAAAAAAAGAAACAATAATTAGAAGCGGGGCAGCATGTGGAGTGCGAGTCATTGTGTTGCGTTGTGCTGTTATTATTGTGCTGTAGTAGAGTTGTGGTGTGTTGCGTTGTGCTGTTATTATTGTGCTGTAGTAGAGTTGTGGTGTGTTGCGTTGTGCTGTTATTATTGTGCTGTAGTAGAGTTGTGGTGTGTTGCGTTGTGCTGTTATTATTGTGCTGTAGAGTTGTGTTGTTTTGCACAGTTGTGTTGTATTACATTATGTTGTATTGTGTTGTGTTGTAGAGTCGTATTGTGCTGTAGTAGAGTTGTGGTGTGTTGTGTTGTTGTGAAATGTGTGTGTGTGTGTGTGTGTGTGGTGTGTGTGTGTGTGTGTGTGTGTGTGTGTGTGCGTGCGCGCGCACACACACACACACGCACGCGTATGAACATAATTTATGTGCGTGATGACAGCAATAAAAATAATACTCAATTGATTTCAAATAAGGACGACAACTGCTGCCCAGAGTTCAGGGAAAAGTCAAACAAAGATCATTAAATTGTGTCAATAAGTCAAGTCAATCGGGTCAAAAGGTCGTAAGGTAAAAAAATAACCCTCTAGCCAGTGAGTAAAATAAGACAAGTCAGTGAGTTTAAAAAGTCAGGTCAGTGAGTTCAAAAAGTGAGGTCAGTGAGTTCAAAAAGTCAGGTCAAGTCAAGTCAAGTCAAGTCTTGTAACTATAAGTTCTTAACCATCCATGGAATTTCCTGTTTCTCTTTGTTGTGTGTGATGTGGGCGCGGACCAACAGAGAAGCGAGACAAGCCTGTGTTCGAGAAGAAACCGCTCAACTGGGAAGAGGACATACAGATGTACTCCGCCTTCCTCGACAGAAAGGTGCCCATACACCTCTCCTCTGAATGTTGTTTGTTGCTGTTGTTGTTATTGTTGTTCTTGTTATCGTCGTTGTTGCTGTTGGCGATGGTGATGGTAGTGATGGTAGTGGTAGTGGTGGTGGTGGTGGTTGCTTCCCATCTCAAGCAACCTGGGGTCAGTCACCCAGACAAGTCTCTCTCTCTCTCTCTTCTCTCTCTCTCTCTCTCTCTCTCTCTCCTCTCTCTCTCTCTCTCTCTCTCTCTCTCTCTCTCTCTCTCTCTCTCTCTCTCTCTCTCTCTCTCTCTCTCTCATCCGTCACACCTGGGAATGACTGCGAGTCTACGCACTGGATGAGAGGTTGGTGTGTAATGCTGTTCCCAGCCACCTTTTAGGCAGCCGTATTCCGGCTTTGGGGGATTTTCTCTCCTCATTCTCTGATGTAAAATACAAGGTGTCCTGTTAGGAGCATAGCGTTTGGAAACAACACATTGTAATTATAAGCCTTGGCACTTTGCTGAAGGGGCGGGATAGCTCAGTGGTCAGAGCGCTGCTTTCCCCAAGTCAAGGTAAGCAGCGTTGAGTGTGGTTACGAGTTGGATGGGTGACCGTTTGCGCGCCTTGGCTTCAGTACAGTCCCACCAGTTCACCCAGCTGTAAATGGGTACCTGTCTTCTTTAGGGTCAGGGAAGGTAAAGCAGCAAGGGAGAGGAGATGGGCGCCGCCCTCACTATGCTGGCCCACAGAGAAGCTAAGGTCTGATGCATTGCTTCCCTACGACCGCCTTGGTTATGGGACACCTTTAGCTTTAAATTTTTTCGTTTTACTACTTTACTTACATCCAACACATGACCAAAGCTTTTGGCCGTTCCAAGTCGTCTGCAAGAGATAACAGTCCAAATATCACCTGAATAGTCCTCCTTCTGTATGTATAAACTGTCCACTGTCCCTTCCCTCCCTCCCTTCCCCCATCCTTCCTTCCTTCCCTTCCTCCTCCCTTCCTTCCTTCCTCTTCCTTCCTTCCTTTCTTCCTTTCCCTTTCTTCCTTCCTTTCATTCTTCATTCCTTCCGTCCTTCCTTCCTTCCGTCCTTCGTCCCTCCCTCCCTCCTCCTCCCTTCCTTCTTTCCTTTCTCCTTCCTTCCTTCCTTCCTTCCTTCCTTCCTTCCTTCCTTCCTTCCTTCCTTCCTTCCTCCCTCCCCCCTCCCTCCTCATCAGTCAGCAGTCAGTGGTCAGTCCTCCCTTTGTCCTCCCTCCCTCCCTGTTCCCCTTGCTCCCTCCCACCCTCCCTCTCGCCCTTCTTTACCCTGCCTTACTTACTACCCGCACAGGAGGAACTGAAGAACAGTCACCTGGTCTTTCCTGAGGCACCATCCCGAGTTGCGGGCCCTGCTGGCGGACTTTCTGCAGTTCCTTTGCTGAGCAAGCCGAGGACGCGCTGGCCTTCTCTGCTGACTACTTCGCCGCCTTCTCCGCCACCATCACCCCCACCCCCTGCTACAAGGCCTCCGCCATCCCCCCCCTCGTCCCCCACTGCCACACCAACGAGCAGATCGACAAGCTGAGGAGTACCAGTCTGAAAAGAATGTGAAGGAGTGAAGGAAGGAAGGAATGGGTGGATGGAAGGATGGATGGAAGGGATGGAAGGAGTGGAAGGAAGGATGGAAGGAGGAATGGAAGGAAGGAATGGATGAAGGAGGATGGAAGGAAGGATGGATGGAAGATGGATGGAAGAGGATGAAGGAGGATGGAAGGAAGGAAGAGGAAGGAAGGAAGAAGAATGAAGGAAGAAGGAAGAAGAAGGAATGAATGAATGAAGGAAGGAAGGAAGGAAGGAAGGAAGGAAGGAAGGAAGGAAGGAAGGAAGGAAGGAAGGAAGGAAGAGGAAGCCAGAAGGATGAATGAGATGAATGAATGAATGAATGAATGAATAATGTAGGAAGGAATTGATGTGAGGTGTGTGTGTGTGTGTGTGTGTGTGTGTGTGTGTGTGTGTGTGTGTGTGTGTGTGTGTGTGTGTGTTTATTTTATTTATTTATTCTTTTATATCGAGGATAATGGAATAAGCAAACCCATATGCTTTTTTTTTAACATCCAGTCCCCGTGTGTATGCAGCTTTGTAAATGTCATCTGTTCCCACCGGCACACGATGGCCTACTCTTACGAAAAGCCAAACAGGATTTAACGTGTGCGCAAGATGTTCTGCGTGCGTTCTCACACGGGGCATTGGTTTATTGTCTCATCCGAAGGACTTTTGGGAGAGTGGAGTCAGCACGGATGTTAACTCCAGAGGAAAAATCTCTCGACCGGGAATCGAACCCGATCGTCAAATTGCGAGCGCAATGTTCTGACCTCTAGGCTATATCCCACCCCCTGTGTGTGTGTGTGTGTGTGTGTGTGGGTGTGTGTGTGTGGTGTGTGTGTGTGTGTGTGTGTGTGTGGTGTGTGTGTTGCGCGCGCGCGCGCGCGCGCGCGAGTGCGTGTGTGTGTGTGTGTGTGTGTGTGTGTGTGAGGAGAGAGAGAGAGAGAGAGAGTGAGAGAGAGAGAGAGAAGAGAGAGGAGAGAGAGAGAGAGAGTGGGGCAAGGCAAGGCAAGGCAAGGCAAGGCAAATTCTTATCGAGGATAATAGTAAGCACACATGTGTTTTTTTTACATCCAGAGAGAGAGAGAGAGAGAGAGAGAGAGAGAGAGAGAGAGAGAGAGAGAGAGGAGAGAGAGAGAGAGAGAGAGAGAGAGAGAGAGAGAGAGTAAATATGACTGGGCAGAGTTCTGCATCATGAAAGTCGTACAAGACACAGACAATAGATCTACAGCCTTTTGTTTTTCCACACCAGGCAAGTTACCCACACTGTATCTGCGATATTGATACACCATTGTTTGACTCGTTGATCTTTAAAAGAAGATAAAGTATTTTTGAAAATTTATTGTAGTGCTATGAACGAGAAAAGCGTTAAAGGTTTGTTGTTAAAAATGTGTGTGAGTGTGTGTGCAGTTAGTTATTTTTTAGTCCATTTGTCTCCCCACTGCCCCTTCAAATTTCCACACCATACTCTCATTGTGTGTGTAATTATTATATATCTCTCTGTCTGTCTCTCTCTGTCTCCTCGTCTGTCTTTCTTTCTTACTTTCAAGAAATAAAAACTATTTGTTTGTTCATTTCTTTGCTTTGCTTTGCTTTGTGTGTGGGATTGGGGCTGCACAACACATTGCATGGCCAAAACTCCCACTTTTATTTTTCACAATGTTGGAAATCCAGGAGAGAAAAAGCTTCCTGAGGGATGGGGTGGGGGTGGGGGAGTAGGTGAAGGAGGGGGAAAGGGCAACAGGGAAAGAATGGAGGTGGGAGTAGAAAGGGAAGGGAGTTAAGCAGAGGGGGCGTTGAGTGTGACAAGTTACGTGGCATGGCAGGGGGAGGAACTCTCTCCATCAGGAAACTGCTGATCAGGTCAGCGTGTGTTCCTCAGAGGTTTCCATCCCTTTCTTTGGAGCCTGACTGCTCTGGACTGCGCTTGTTAAGTCTTCCGTTCCTCCCTCCTTCACTCAGATTATATACATCTCCATTGTCTGTCTTACAACCTGCTCTTCTTGCTGTCTGGAAATTCCTGGGGGCTAGGAAGGATTGGAAAACACACAGGACCTCGATTCATAGTTCCATCCAGAGAACTCTACAAGCCATGATAACAGTGAGAGTCATTACCTTATAGGATTCATGTTACATTGTTTCACAAAAAAACCCAAACAATTTCACACGTACGCGCAATGTCATTCACTGGTCATGTTTCAATTGACAATGAATGATTTGTACATTTGATAGTCAATTCATCATACTGTTGCATGGCATTCCACTCAAATACCAATATTTCCTCTCTTTTTTTTTGGGGGGGAGGTTATAATGACGATGAAATATGCATTCATTGCTTTGTCACAACTCCTCAGACCATGTCGCTTTAGGACAGTACCAATCACTCCTGTCGTGAAATGTTTGGCCCTTGACATGCCTCCTCACAGGCCTTTCCCGACACTGGCCACATCCGCTAAAGGACTGAGGGTTGTGCATTATATTGACTTGTTCTGCGAACGGCAGAAAATCTCGCTCGCTTTTTACAGTCATTGGAAACGGAGGAGACGAGATAGGCAAAAGGGGAGTTTGGGGGATAACGTTGCAAGAGATGGATGGTATTTTATTTATTTATATTCATTTTTTTATATCGAGGATTATGGAATAAGAATTCATAAGCTTTTTTTTTTTTTTTTTTTTACATCCAGTCCCCGTGTATATGCGGTTTTGTCAATTTTGTCATCTGTTCCCACCACCGGCACACAGTAGCCTACTCTTCCGAAAAAGCGGAACAGGTTTTAACGTGTGTGCAAGATGTTCTGCGTGCTTTCGCACACGGGACCTCGGTTTATAGTCTCATCTGAAGGACTTTTGGGGGGCGAAAGGGGAAGGGAGGAGGTGGAGGTGGAGGTGGGGGCAGAAAGAGAAGACTGGTGTCCCCTTAGTGAAGAGGAGGAGGCGGTTGAGTCTGACAGGAGTTACGTGGCATTGGCAGGGGGAGGAACTGCCTCCCTCCCCAAACCATAGCGGATAGCCTAGTGGTCAGAACATTGCGCTGGCATTTTGAAGACCCGGGTTCGAGTCCGGTCGAGGAATTTTCTTCTGGAGTTAACATCAGTGCTGACTCCACTCTCCCCAAAAGTCCTTCGGATGAGACTTTAAAACCGAGGCCCCGTGTGCGAACGCACGCAGAACATCTTGCGCACACTTTAAATCCTGTTCGCTGTTCCGCTCTTTCGTAAGAGTAGGCCATCGTTGCCGGTGGGAAACAGATGACAAATTATCAAAACTGCATACACACGGGACCGGATGAAAAAAAAGCACATGATTGCTTACTCTGTTATCCTCGATATAAAAGAATAAATAAATAATAATAAATAAACCAGTGATCAAATCAGCCACTGTTCTCGGGGGCTAGTACCATCTTTTTCTTTGCAGCTTGGCTGTTTTGAACTGCGCTAGTTACAGTCTTCCTTCCTTCCCTCCCTCTTTCATTCTGATTACATACTTGTCCATTCCTGTCTTCTTATCCTTTTTCTTAACTTTCGGGAAAACTCCCAGGGGCTAGAAAGAATGAGTGAATAGTGAAAGAGATAGTTAAGAGCAGTTGGTGCCATCTGTGAGGAAAAAGAATGATGATGTCAGTTTACTCTGAAAGATGGCTATAGCCCTGCATGCTCTTCTTCTCTCTGCTCACCTATCCATGCAGGACATACAGGCTTTCCTGAATGTCTGGAAATTCTTGCAAAAGCCACTCCCCCTTCCCCCAAAAAAACAATACGACAAAACAACCAAAACAAAACACCAAAACAACAACAACAACAATGCAAATAAAACAAACCCAACCCTAACCAACTAAGCCCAATAAAACAAAACAAAAACCTCAACCAAAGCAACGTAAAACAAACAAACAAACAAAAGAAACCCCAAAACGAAAGAAATAAAAATACCTTAGGGTAGGCATTTACACTTGCGCCAGTGTGTGTGTGTGTGTGTGTGTGTGTGTGTGTGTGTGTGTGTGTGTGTGTGTGTGTGTGTGTGTGTGTGTGTGTGTGTGTGTGTGTGTTAGAGAAAGAGAAAGAGAGAGAGAGAGAGAGAGAGAGAGAGAGAGAGAGAGAGAGAGAGAGAGAGAGAGAGAGAGAGGAGAGAGAGGAGAGAGAGAGAGAGAGAGAGATTGTTATTTTCTACTGGAAGTAATCATATGTAGCTCCGCACATTTGAAAGCACTAAAATGTCTGAAAAACCAATCTAAAAGCTTTATGATTTCAATATAGGCATTTGCTCATGATTCAAGATTTAATTAACCTCTGGTCCTCATTTGGGCATCAAAGATTTCATGAAACGAATCAAGTGTAACGTATATCATGATATAATTTGCATGAATAAATAAATACAGTGTCAGCTAGCACTGTTTGACATACCAATTTCATTTAATCTTACTCCTTGTTATGAGTTTGCTCAGTTTTAAAAACATCTTTCTATTTGAAGAGAACACATGACTAAATGTGAACATCGATTTTGTTTACAAATATTGATACGATAGAACTTTCTTCTTTGGACATTCCGTTATGAAAGAAAACTCATCTCCTATGGTGGATCGGTGGTCTAGGAGGTAACGCACTGCCTAGAAAGCGAACAGTCCGGGTAGGAGTGTGCGGTGGTTCGATTCCTGTTTGGGCCCAAAACTTTTCCCCCATCATTAGACCATGAGTCGTGGTCTTTGTGCTAGTCTTTCGGATGAGACGTTAAACCGAGGTCCCGTGTGTTACACATCGTTATTTAGCACACGTAAAAGAACCCACGGCAAAAGGGGGTTGTCCCAGGCCAAATTCCGTAGAAAAAAGCCACTCTGATAGGGAAACAAATAAGTTGCAGACAGGAAAAAGAAAAAAAATAATGGGTAGGCGCTGCACTTGTGGCGACGCGCTCTGCCCGGGGAGAGTAGCCCGAATTTCACGCAGAGAAACCTGCTGTGACATAAAGTGGTATATAATAATAATAAAAAAAAGTTACATTATTTAGAACGACGATTTTCGCATGCAATGCCATCACCCATCCATTTTCAATTAGCAGTGACGGACCATTATAACTGTCTCTAAGAAATAAAATAATTTGCTCCATGGCAACTTACTGACATAACCCTTATTTTATAAGCCGGTTTTTTGGTTGTTGGTTGTTTTTTGTGTTTGTAATGACGATAAAATATGGCCTCTATTGCTTTATTGCAACTCCTCTGACGGGCATGTTTTAGCAGCAGTGCCAGCCAGTGCTGTCATGAAATTGATGGAGATTGATATTGCTCCCCTGTCTCTGGCAACACCTGCCCCCCACAGCACTGGAGGCTTGTGCATTGTACTGACCTGAGCCACGAATGGGGAAAAATCCCACTCTCTTTTGCAGGTATTAGAAATTGAGGGGGGGGGGGGGGGGGGGAGAAACCGAAGGGGATGGGGGTTTAGTAGAAGAGAGAGCAGGTGTGTGTGTGGTGGTGTGGGTGTGGTGTGTGTGTGTGTGTGTGTGTGTGTGTGTGTGGTGTGTGTGTGTGTGTTGTGTGGGGGGGGGGGGGGGAGATGGAGGCGTGACAGGGGAAGGCTGGAGGTGGGTTAGAAAGAACAAGGGAGTCAAGTAGAGGAGGCAGTTGAGTCTTGACAGGAGTTGCGTGGCATGGCAGGGGAGGAACTCTCCATGAAGAAACCATTGATCACATCTGCCACTGCTGTTGAAGGGGTTCCAGATAATGAAAAAGAGTTTTGTTTGTTTCTTTGTTCGTTCGTTTGTTTCTTTGTTGTTCGTTTTTTTTTTTTTTTTTTTTTTTTAGCCTCGACTGTTTTAGACTACCACTGTTAAGTCCTGTGCCCATCTCCACCTCCTTATCACCCCCCATTTCGTCCTTCATTCTGGTAATATACTTCTTGATTTTGTCTTCCAATCCATTTGTCTAACTTTTCCTATCATTTTTTCAGGTTGTGTGTGTGGGGGGGGGGGGGGGGGAGGGGGTGAAAAAATATGGGAGCAAGTTTCAGGCTAGTGAAAGGTGTTTGCATCCGTTGTTATTAAAGTGAATTAGGACGTGAAACATTTTTTGGTGGGTTTTATTTTCACAGATGTTATGTCCCTGTTTTCCTGTGCTGTGCCTACACATACAGTGGAAGGTAAACACTTTGCTAAATGTGTGGGGAGTCTTGTGACATGCATGAAGCAAAACTAAACCAAAAAAAATGCAGGTCAAAGTCGAGAAACCAGAAGATAAAATTAAAAAATATTGGCTGTAGGCATTCATACTCAAAGTGGAATATGTGTGTGTGTGTGTGTTGTGTGTGTGTGTGTGTGTGTGTGTGGTGTGTGTGTGTGTGTGTGTGTGTGTGTGTGTGTGTGTGTTAGAGACAGAAAACTTGAAACTTGAAAACTTTTTTATTCAAAGAGGGTAATAGAATAAGCAAAATGCTTTTTTACATCCAGCCCTCGGAAAAGATCCCACCACCGCCCCCCCTCCCCCCCCCCCCCGAAAACAAAAGTCAATAAGCAAGCAACCCCCACAATAAACAGAGACAGAGAGAGCGAGAGAGAGGGAGAGAGAGAGAGAGAGAGAGAGAGAGAGAGAGAGAGAGAGAGGAGAGAGAGAGAGAGAGAGAGAGAGAGAGAGAGAGAGAGACAGACAGACAGACAGACAGACAGACAGACACAGACAGATAGACAGACAGACAGACAGACAGACAGACTGACTGACTGACAGACAGACAGACAGACAGACAGACAGACAGACTGGACAGACAGACAAACAAACAGACAGACAGACAGATAGACAGACAGACACACAGATACAAAGAGAAGCAAAGAAATGAAAACTGAGAGGAGAGGAAAATATCAGTTATCGCTTTTTCGTGTTTGTTGTCAGGAACCGCACGTCCGCTCCTACGTATTCAGTAACATTTATTCAGATACTTCAACAAACGTTTCATTTCACATCTTAGGCATCCATTCTTCTCTCTGGTGAGAACACACAGAGGATGTGTTTATTCTTCCGTCACCCACCCACACTGCAGACATGAAATTATTGAATATTTCCAACAGGCCATACTTGTCTTTTGCAACACCAACAGCACAACAGGATTAAGGGATTGCACGTTATGTTGACCTGGTAGTAGAATATGGGGGAAAAAAAAGATTATGTCCCACACACATTTTGTAATTCTTAGAAACTGGGGAGAGGCAGAATCGAAAAGAGGAGGGAGTAGGCGTAGGAGAGATGGAGGGGTGACAGAGAAAGACTGGATTTTCATAATTCAATTCACAATAGTTGATTCCCATTAACTCTTTTGAGCTATAGAGAAACAAAAAGCATGCATATCAATAAGTGAATGACAGATATAAAGAGGAAGAGCAAAACAAAACTACACAAGAGACAATAAGAGTGAAAATGAAATAGACATGGTTATACGCTGTTCTGGCTGATGCGCCCTCTATAGATGGCAAATTACTCGTGTACTGTCCGGTAGTGTGCCGGTATCTGCAGTGGTTAAAGAGAGAGCAACAGCAAAAAGTTGCATAAGAGGTGGGGGTAGAAAGGAAAGGGAGTTAAGTGAGGTAGGCAGTTGAGTCTGACAGGAGTTACGTTGTCTGGCAGGGGGAGGAACTCTCTCTGTCAAGAAACGCTTGATGACGTCAGCAGTTGGTCCGGAGGGGTTTCCATGCTTCCTGCTGCAACCTAACTCTTTTGGGCAGCGCTGTTCAGGGTTTTCCTCCCCCCTCCCTCCCTCCATTCATACTTCTTTCACTCTGATTATATACTTCTCCATTAAAATACAACAACAACAGAACAACCCAGCAACTCAGTCTTCAGATTGAATCAGAGGTTTTAGAAAGTGAGAAGTGCAGGTTTTATCTCCCTCTGTGCCCACACATTTCCCCATCGATTAACTCTTGAGTAGTGAACTAGGTGCTGGTCAGCTGGATGAACGGGGTAACTGTACTGAAGCCAAGGCGTGCGAACGGTGACCCATCCAATTGATAACCACGCTCAATGCAGCTTAACCTTGGCTGGGAGAAAGCGAGCGCTCTGACCACTGAGCTATCCGGTCCACATACTGAGGGAATTTTATTGAGGGGTGGCAAACCTCTTAATATGGCGATGCGCTCTCCCTGGAGAGAGAGAGAGAGAGAGAGAGAGAGAGAGAGGAGAGAGAGAGAGAGAGAGCAGCCCAGGTTTTATACATAGAAATCTGCCGTCACTGAAAGTAGTACACAATACAGCATCAACGTAAGCCGTTTTTCTAAGTGTTTGTGCATCCCAAGAGGTCAGAGGACATCGAAAACAGGCAGTAGAGGGAGCTCTCAAAAGATTCACGATAAACAGCTTGATGTCAGATTTACGCCATTACCGCTCAGCCTTGTTTGTGTTTCTGTATCTGCTCACACAGGAAAGTAAGCAAACACTTTCATAAATTGATCTGTGGAAATTCTCAGGAAAAACTACAGTACCCCTCCCCCCTCCTCCAGAACACAACAACAAGAAATACACACAGCAAAGCAATTTAAACAGAATGAATAAACAGCTAAATAAATCAACAAAAAAGCAAATTTACAAATATGAACATGAGTGTGTATATCAAAAACAGCAGAAGGTGGGCATTTATACTCGCACTTGTGTGTGTGTGTGTGTGTGTGTGTGTGTGGTGTGTGTGTGTGTGTGTGTGTGTGTGTGTGTGTGTGTGTGTGTGTGTGTGTGTGTGTGTGTGTGTGTTCAATTTCTTTAAACGTCTTTTCACAAGAAATTGAACACACGTGCACACGTGCCTGCGTGCGTGTGTGTGTGTGTATACGGGTGCGTGTGTGTGTGCTTGCATACATGCGTGCTTGCATGCGTGGGTGTGTGCTGGTGCGCAACGTGTTCAATCAATGATATTGTTGTTATTCAGAAATGATTGATTGCTAGCATTATCACCAGCTCAGATAACAGGGACTGATCATGCAAAATACATCGCCGGTTAATCAGGAGGAGGCTGGATCGATAAATATTGGAAAAGAGAAAACAAAACTAGAAGACATCACACCGAAAAAGAACAATAGCTGATTGGGTTTGAATATGTGCACAAGATGTTATGCATGAATTGGCTTTGAGCTCCTAGCTGTACATATCCATTCTATGGACTTGCAGGGAAGGGAACGGAGTAGGAACAATTGTTTTTTTCTCGGGAACGCTCCCTACAGACAATTCTGTGGAGACTCAAACCCATGCTCAGGGACGGGATATGCCTAGTGGTTAGTGTGTGGCGTTCGCAATTTGACGGCCCGGGATCGAACCTGTGTTAAGCCACTACCCAAGACTCCCTTCAAAGGGATTTTCACCCAAGGAATAAACACCAGTACTGACTCCACTTCCCTGAAAGCCTTCGCATGGCATTAAACCGAGGCCCCAGTATGAAACCACATCAGGACATCTTGCGCACACGTTAAAATCCTTTTGTTTTTCGGTAGAGAATGTCATTCGTATTCGGTAAGAACGGATGACAAAAAATGCAAGTTATTTTATTTTATTATTTTATTTTTATTATTTATTAAAATGCATGCACACTGGTGTGTATTCAAACATCATTCCTGAAGTCGGAATGCATTACCTTAAGAGTGGGCACAACATCCCCCCCCCAAAAAAAAAAAAAAGAAAAAAAAAAAGATTTGAGACCCAGGTGTTGGCACACGACCATCTCAAATAAAAGATGTGTTGTTTTCGTCAGTTCTACCTTCCGCAACCACTCTAGGTTTTGGGACTTATGTAGTGGAATAGGTAGAGTAGAGTGGGTGGAGTAGTAGCGTAGTGTAGTAAAGTGTACTCTAGTGATTGTGTAGTGTAGTGTAGTGTAGTGTAGTGTAGTGTAGTGTAGTGTAGTGTAGTGTAGTGTAGTGTAGTGTAGTGTAGTGTAGTGTAGTGTAGTGTAGTGTAGTGTAGTATCATTTCAAGAATAACCCCCCAAACAGCTTGTTCCATAATCCTACCATCCAGTAACAAAGAAACACGCCATTAGCTATTAGCTGGAAGAAATCGGCATGAAAATGACACGTGTGACCAGCACAATGCAAAGGAAGCAGAATGATTCTATCTGCTACACAATGCAAAGAAAGCAGAATGATTCTATCTGCTACACAATGCAAAGAAAGAGAGTGATTCTATCTGCTACACATTCAAAGATTCTATCTGCTACACAATGCAAAGAAAGCAGAATGATTATCTGCTACACAATGCACAAAAAGCAATGATTTGCACAATGCAAAAGCATGATTCTATCTGCTACACAATGCAAAGAAAGCAGAATGATTCTACCTGCTACACGATGCAAAAAATGCAGAATGATTCTATCTGCTATGCAATGCAAATGATCCTATCTGCTACACAATGCAAAGAAAGCAGAATGATTCTATCTGCTACACAATACAAAGAAAGCAGAATGATTCTATCTGCTACACAATACAAAGAAAGCAGAATGATTCTATCTGCTACGAGGCTCTCCCCCCCCCCCTCTACAGATGGTGTATGCTGTGAAGAGAACGAGAGAAGGCTGTTGGTACAGCCCGGTGCTGTGCAAACTGTCCACTGAAGGTGTGTGTCCTACAGGCTCTGAATTATTAACCACTGCCGCGTTAGAATGGCTCCAGTGAGAAATACTGACAGACGGATACCGGCTGAGATAAGGCTTTCATCAAACTCTCTCTCTCTCTCTCTCTCTCTCTCTCTCTCTCTCTCTCTCTCTCTCTCTCTCTCTCTCTCTCTCTCTCTCTCTCTCTCTCTCTCTCTCTCTCTCTCTCCTCTCTCTCTCTCTGTTTTCAGTCATTCAACGTCACCATGTTCTCATATTTGATCTTTAATTATTGTGCCTTTTTTTTGGTTTTGTTTTGTTTTGTTTTGTTTGTTTGTTTGTTGTTGTTGTTGTTTGTTGTTT
>CM060319.1:3016067-3018567 GCA_030674155.1 Stramonita haemastoma | reverse complement strand
CATCCGAAGGACTTTTGGGGAGAGTGGAGTCAGCACTGATGTTAACTCCAGGAGTAAAATCTCCTCGACCGACTCGAACCTGGGTCGTCAAATTGCCAGTGCAATGTTCTGACCACTAGGCTATCCGTCCCCAGAAAACAAGCAGTCAAACATGGAGACAGATAGAGAGAGACAGACCAACGGTCAGACAGAATAAAGACAAGCAGACAGACGGACAGACAGACGGACAGACAGAGAGACGGTCATAGAGGGTGGCCAGTGACTACAGAGGGGATTGTCATCAGTACCACAGTATGTGTGTGTGTGTGTGTGTGTGTGGGGGGGAGGTGTGTGTGTTGGTGGGGGTGGAGTGTTGTGTGTGTGTGTGTGTGGGGGGAGGTGTGTGTGTGTGTGTGGGGGGAGGGTGTGTGTGTGTGGTGGGGGGGAGGTGTGTGTGTGTGTGGGGGGGAGGGGTGTGTGGTGTTGTGTGGTGTGTGTGGGGGGGTGTGTGTGTGTGTGTGTGGGGGGGGGGGAGGTGTGTGTGTGTGTGGGGGAGGTGTGTTGTGTGGGGGGGGGGGAGGTGTGGTGTGTGTGTGGTGGGAGTGTGTGTGTGTGGGGGGGGGAGGTGTGTGTGTGTGTGTGGTGGGGGGTGTGTGTGTGTGGGGGGGGTGATGGTGTGAGTAGTTTGTGTGTGTGTGTGTGGGGTGGGGAGGTAGGGGGGGAGGTAGCTGTGTGTTAGCTCTGTCCCCGGGTCAGTCATCCACTGTGTCGCTGATTGCAGTCACCCCGCTGTTCACATGGGACAATACGCTGCATGTGCGTGCGTGCGTGCGTGCGTGCGTGCGTTGATGTGTGTGTGTGTGTTGTGTTGTGTGTGTGTGTGTGTGTTGTGTGTGTGTGTGTGTGTGTGTGTGTGCGTTTGGTTGTAGGGTGTGTGTGCGTTTGGTGTAGAGGTGGTTGTGTGTGTTGTGTGTGTGTGTGTGTGTGTGTGTGTGTGTGTGTGTGTGTGTGTGTGTGTGTGTGTGTGTGTGTGTGTGTGTGTGTGTGTGTGTGTGTGTGTGTTTGTGTGTGTGTGTGTGTGTGTGTGTGTGTGTGTGTTGTGTGTGTGTGTGTGTGTGTGTTGTGTGTTTGTGTTGTGTGTGTGTGTGTGTGTGTGTGTGTGTGTGTGTGTGTTGTGTGTGTGGTGTGTGTGTGTGTGTGTGAAAAAGTTAAAGTCAGAGTTTAAGTTAATTTTTTTTTATATATATTTACAGATGGTATTTTGAATAAGGCACTGCATTTTCCGTTTTTTCTTTTAATCTCTTTCATGCCACCCATCTAGGAACAACAGCGACGGTAACAACAGCAACAGGCGCGCTCGCACGCGTGTGCGTTTGTATATATATATAATGTATATGTGTGTGTGTGTGCATGGGGCACACTTTATTTTTATTTATTCATTATTATATTTTTTTTACATCCAGGATAATGGAATAAACACTCACTCTTGTCTGATATCACAATTTGTGAAAAGACGTTAAAGGAATTTGAACTCATGTGCTTTTTTACATCCAGTCCCGTGTATGCAGTTTTGTAAATCTTGTCATCTGTTCCCACCGGCACACAATGGTCTACTCTTACGAAAAGCGGAACAGGATTTAACGTGTGCGCAAGATGTTCTGCATGCATATGTGTGTGTATAATTATGAGTGTGCATGCGTGCATGTGTGTATGTGTTGTGTTGTATGTGCGAGTATGTATGTGTGTGTTGCGTGTCTTCAATTTTACGTCTGTTCACTTAATGTGATATTAGACGGGGAGAGGGAGGGGGAGGGGAGGGGTGGGTGATGAGTTGAGAGATGAGGGCTACAAAGTAAAGAGCTAGTGTTGGTACTAGGGGAAAGAAATATAGCAAGATACTTGATGTCAAAAATACCAAAAACAAAAACAAAACAAAAACAAAAACCAAGACAAAGAAACACAAAAAGAACAAACCCAGAACAACAACAAAAAAAAACTATGCTAAAGGCAGAACCTGAACATTTGCGAATCATTCTGATTTCAATACTGTAACAGACGCATTGTCATATTTTACAAAAATGAAGCTACTGGGGATCGCATCAGAGATAACGCTATCTCACACAATAACCTTGGATTCGTAAGAACCTCGTGTAGGGACTTATTTTGAAATGATGGTGGGAACTTTTTTTAAACCTGGACAGTGATACAAAACATGAATATTTGAAAGTTTTTCACCGCATAACATTGTATATTTTTTGCAAATTCTGCTCGAAAAGCATTTAGTCTCAATCTGTGGATTAGAGTAACAATTGTTATGGTACAAGATTTTCGGTAACCGTACAGAGTACAAAGAATTATCTCAAAATCTAGATACGAACAATTATACAGGGATATCCAGCCTCTTCCTGTTTCTTTTTAACATGTTTCCAGCAAACATTTTGAAGCAGTGCATAACCCTAATGTATTGTTGTATGTATGTATGTATGTATGTATGTATGTATGTATGTATGTAGTGTATGTA